>AWOL01S0015966.1:117346-206538 GCA_000715115.1 Nicotiana otophora | reverse complement strand
TGAGTTTGAAGCTACCCAACGTTAAACATAAACAAAATTGTATTTATTAGGTGACAATGAATACATTAAAGTGTGGGAGAGGGTGGTTGAAGAGAGGGTGAGGATGACAGTGTCTGTATCCGATAACCAGTTCGGGTTCATGCCGGGTCGTTTGACTACATAAGCTATACACCTTGTTAGAAGGTTGGTGGAACTGTACAGAGAGAGGAAGAAGTATCTGCACATGGTGTTTATTGACCTAGAGAAAGCATATGACAAGGTTCTTAGAGAAGTACTCTGGAGATGTCTCGAGGCAAAAGGTGTGTCAGTTCGCTACATTATGGCGATTAAAGACATGTATGATGGGTTAAGACTCGGGTTAAGACAGTAGGAGGCAACTCTGAGCATTTTTCGGTTGTAATGGAGTTACACCAAGGTTCTGCGCTCAGTCCGTTCTTATTCGCCCTGGTGATGGACGCGTTAACACACCATATTCAAGGGGAGGTGCCATGATGCATGCTATTCGCCGATGACATAGTTCTGATTGATGAGTCACGAGTCGGTGTTAACGAGAGGCTGGAGGTTTGGAGACAAGCACTTGAGTCTAAGGGTTTCAAGTTGAGCAGGACGAAGACGGAGTACCTGGAGTGTAAGTTTAGCGCTGAGCCAGAGGAAGTGGACGAGGATGTGAGGCTTGATTCGCAGGCCATCCCGAGTAGAGGCAGCTTCAAGTACCTTGGTTCGGTTATCCAGGGGGGAAGGGAGATCGACGAGGATGTCACACACCGTATTGGGGTAGGATGGATGAAGTGGAGGTTAGCATCTAGAGTCCTGTGCGACAAGAGAGTGCCACAGATACTCAAAGGTAAGTTCTATAAAGCGGTGGTTAGACCGACCATGATGTATGGGGCTGAGTGTTAGCCCGTTAAGAACTCACATATCCAGAAGATGAAAGTAGCAAAGATGAGGATGTTGCGATGGATGTGCGGGCACACTAGGATAAATGCGATTAGGAATGATGATATTCGGGAGAAGGTGCACGTGGCTCCCATTGATGACAAGATGTGGGAGGCGAGGATTAGATGGTTTGGACATGTTCAGAGGAGAAGCCCAGATGCTCCAGTACGAAGGTGTGAGCGACTGGTTGTGGAGGGCACGAGAAGAGGTAGAGGACGGCCTAAGAAGTATTGGGGAGAGGTGATCAGGCAGGATATGACGTGGCTCCAGATTTTCGTGGACATGACACTTGATAGGAAGATGTGGAGGTCTAGTATTAGGGTTGTAGGTTAGGAGGTAGTTGAGTCGTGTCTTACTTCGTACCATTGTGGGACTAGCCATGTAGGGTTTTTTTCTAAGATAGCTAGTGGCAATGTTGTGTCTTACTATTTTGCTTTTCAGTGCATGTCCTATTTACTAGCTATCGCTTTTGTTTTGCATCTTTCTTCTGGATTTCATGGTGTTCCTATTTTTTTTATGATAGTTGTAGTGATACTAATATTGTCTCCCTTTGCTTTGCATCTTTCTTCTGGATTTTATGGTGTTCCTATTTTTCCTATGATTGTTGTGGTGATACTAATATTGTCTCCTTTTGTCCTTTTGTCTTTTTATTTTCTTGAGCCGAAGGTCTTTCGGAAACAACCTCTCTATTCCTTCGGGGTAAGGGTAAGGTCTGCGTACACACTACTCTCCCCAAACCCCGTTAGTGGGATTTTACTGGGTTGTTGTTGTTGTTGATATTGTTGTTGTAGGTAACAATAACTATAAGTAGTTCTAAAAGCAAGCATCACTTGTTCTCAAAGGATAAGTGTTAATTTGCTCATATTATATAAGTGGGATGTAGATAAGATCAGAACAAAACAATATTGATAAAACAACTTACTTTTTAAAAAAATACAAGTGACATGTATATGATATATAAATGATATACATATAATATACAAGTAATATATACCGGGTACGTTACATGTATACAACTATATGTCATGTGTATATATTTCATATACCAGATATATGTCATTTGAATCAGTATTTAATATATATATATATATATATATAGTAGTGACATTTTCAGCTCTAGATTTTGACACCAAATCAGCCTAAATCACATTTAATCTTCCTCAAATTCTTGATGTAAGCACATATTTCATCATATGCTATGCATCCTGGAGGTACTAAAATGTACCAGACCATCAAGGAGCACTACATGTGGAATGGTATGAAGAAAAATATTGTCGAGTTCATTTCTAGATGCTTGGTTTGTCAACAAATAAAAGTAGAAAATAATGTCCTAGCTGGTCAACTGCAACCCTTGTCAATACCTAAGTGAAAATAGGAAAGAATAACGATGGAATTTATTTTTGGACTCCCACACAATCAAAGGTCGTAATGGCGCCTAACCCGCTCGCTAGGCAAGCCAACACTCAATCAACCATTATTAAAGCGGATTATTTAAATATTTAACAAAATCATGATATAATAAGAAAGCAAAAATTGTCTCAAAATTAATATCACAAATGTAAGTATCTAAGTCATGGTCTAAACACGACCACAACTGTTTATAATACCCAAAACCCTGTATCACAACTATCACAAGCATCTAACAAGAATAAAGAGTCTCAATTGAACTACAATGTATGTTCGAGAAGGAAGGTAGATAGACAAAATAGATAAGTAGGGAGGGGACTCCATGTGCTGCAGATCGAATCAAGTAAAGCAGCTTATCACGAAGACTTCACTAGAGCTCCTACTCAACTGGATGAACACCACTAACACCAACCTCAGAACCTGCACAAAAATGTGCAGAAGTATAATATGAGTACAAAATCACAACACTTAGTAAGTATCAAGTCTAGCCTCAAAGAAGTAGTAGCAAGCGGTCAATATGGGCACTGGCTAATAATACAATAGTCAGGTGAAAGCATAAATAAAATATGAAATAAGTATGGTATCATCAACGAGTACGAAAGCTCAAAACACAGTTCATACGAATTTTAGGCGTGCTTTAAAAATAAAGAATATCAAATAAGATATCAATATCTCAATTCTCATATAAAAACATGATACATGTCAAAATTATTTATATAAAACCTATGCATGAGTCACACACACACACACACACATATATATGTAACTACCCGATCGGTCATTTTGTGTAGTTGTGCTCCGTTTGCCCTTTTCATACTTCACATATGCGTGTTTATGCTTTTATAACTTGCAGGGTTGGTTAGTTTTATTCCGGAAAGCCTTCGGGTTGATTTGGACCCTTGATTCTTGACTTAGAAGTTTAAATTTGAAAATATTTACCAAACTTAGACTTTTGTAAAAACGACATCGAAACTGTATTTTTATGGCTCTGATAGCTTCGTATTGTAATTTCGGACTTAAGCGTATGCCCGGAATTAGTTTTGGAAGTCCGTAGGTTGATTTGTGTTGATTTACCGAAATTTGACAATTAGAAGTTAAAATGATTTACCATAGCTGACTTTTAGCTATCGAGCTCAGAATTTGATTTTGAGACTCGGAATAGGTCCTTTATGTTATTTAGAACTTGTCTAAAAAATTTGGGGTCGATTGGAGTTCATTTGATAGGATTCAGGCGCTTAGTTGTAATTCTAGAAGTTCTTGAAAATTTCTTTGAAAATCATGCGTTTTAGTGTTCGATTCGTAGTTTTAGATGTTCTTTTTGTGTTTTGATCGCGCAAGCGAGTTCGTATGATATTTTAAGACTTGTGTGGATGTTTGGTTTGGAGCCCGATGTAATGATCCGGCCGGTCGTTTTGAGTGTTGTAGCCCCGTTCCCCCATTTACTGCTTATACTATGCTAAATTATTGTTATGTGACTTGTTGGGGGTAATCGGCTTGGTTCCGGGGATGTCTCGAAATGAGTTGAGATACTAAGTCTCAAGGTTGGAAGCTTAAGTTGAAAAGGTCGACCGGATATTGACTTATATGTAAATGGCTCCGAAATGGAATTTTGATGGTTCTAATAGCTCCATTAGGTGATTTTGGACTTAGGAGTGTGTACGGATAGTGATTTGGATGTCCATAGTTGATTTAGGCTTGAAATGGCGAAAGTTGGAAAATTAGAAGTTTTGGAAATTGAGAGGTTTAACAGAGAGTTGATTTTGTGGTTACCGAGCTCGGATTTTGGTTCTCGGAGTTGTAGTAGGTCCGTTGTATCATTTATGACCTGTGTGCAAAATTTGAGGACAATCAGACTTGATTTGATATGTTTTGGCATCAATTGTAGAAGTTAAAATTCCTTAGTTTTCATTAGGCTTGAATTGGGATGCGATTCGAGTTTTTGATGTGATTTGAGGGCTCGACTAAGTTCGTATTGTGTTTTTGTACTTGTTGGTATGTCTGGTTGAAGACCCAGGGGCCTCGAGTGGAGTTCAGATGGTTAACAGATAAAAAATAAGACTTGAAGGATTGCTGAAGTTGGGGGTCTTCTGGTGTGATCGCACATGCGAGGGGATTGGTCGCAGGTGCGACGCTGCATGTGCGGCTGGAGCAGCGCAGAAGCAAAGTTGGTCTGGCTAAGAGATTTTCGCATGTGCAAAGAGGTGGCCGCAGAAGCGGAGTCGCTCCTATGGAAAAGAGGTCGCAAAAGCGGAGAATGGGAGAGGCTCAGGTGGTCAGGTGTTTCCACAGAAGCTGAAGTTCGGGCGCAGAAGCACTCCGCAGATGCGGAATTTGGGGCACAGGTGCGGAGTTTGGGGATTTAAGTGAACTCCACAGGTGCGGAGATTGCACCGCAGATGCGGTCCCGCAGAAGCGAAATTTTGGCCCGCGGGTGCGAAAGCACTAGGCAGAGTTTAAAACTCAAGTGTTTTGTGATTTTTATCATTTTGGAAATTTCAAGCTCAAGCTAAGGCGATTTTTGAGAGGGACTTCAAGCGGTTTCTCGAGGTAAGTCACTTGTGATCATTTTTATTCAATAATATTGTTTCCCCATTGAATTTCCTAGCTAGTTTGTGTGTTTTTTATGTGGAATTTTGGGAGTTTAAGGCTAGAGATTTGGAGAGTTTAAGTTGGGGATTTGAGTGACGATTTGGTGTTGGATTTTGATAAATTTGGTATGGTTGGACTCGTGGTTGAATGGGCTTCCGAATTGTTTAACTTTTATTGAATTCCGATACGTGGGCTCATGGGTCGATTTTAGAGTTGACTTTTTGACTTTTGATTAAGAACTTAGTATTTTCGTATGGAATTGATTCCTTTAGCTCGTGTTGATTGTATCGAATTGTTTATGGCTAGATTCAAGGCATTCAGAGGCCTATTCGTAAGGCCAGGGCTTGTTGGAGTAGAGATTTGCACGGTTTGAGTTAAGTAGCGCTTCTAAACTTGGTTTTAAGGGTATGAAACCCCGAATTTGCGTGTTATGTGATTGGTGTTGAGGTAACGCACATGCTAGGTGACGGGCGTGTGGATGTGCACCATAGGGATTATGACTTGGTCGATTTCGTGGAACTATATAGTTGAATAATCTTGTCGTTATCCGTATATTCTCCATGTGTTAGAAAAATTGAGCTACAAGTCATGTTAGAAATCATGCTTAGGCTATATAGTGGTACTGTTGGGACCCACAAAGGTCGTATTGCATGTATAATTATTTGCTTAAAATTGCAATTATGTACTCACATATATTATTTGCATATCATATCTTAGTCTCTGTCTCATTTATTGATATATCATATCATCATTATTTGGGCTGATATTCATGATTCTTGTGAGCTCGAGAAACTGGAGAGACTGGAGAAATTGATGACTGAGTGAGGCTGAGGGCCTGATTATGAGGATATGTATGGGATTGGGCTGCACGCCGCAACATGTTTTATTGATTCATGTCATGATTGGCTTATTATAGCATTTGGGTTGGATTTACCCCTCCGGAGTCTGCACACCCACAGTGAGCATAGGTACCTACTGAGTGCGAGTGCCGAGCGTTTNTGATTTTCATGATTCTTGTGAGCCCGAGAGACTGGAGAGATTGATGATTGAGTGAGGCCGAGGGCCTGATTATGAGGATATGTATGGGATTAGGATACACGCCGCAACATGTTTTATTGATTCATGTCATGATTGGCTTATTATAGCGTTTGGATTGGATTTACCCCTCCGGAGTCTGCACACCCACAGTGAGCATAGGTACCTACTGAGTGCGAGTGCCGAGCGTTTGGGAGGATTGAGTGACTGTGAGGAATGAGTGACTGTGAGGATGGAGTGAATGAGAGGATTGAGTGATTGATACTCTGAGATTATGCATATGATTTCATCACTATTTTGTACTTCAGGTGGCATACATAGCTGACATGTAGATATCAAGATGTACCATATCTTATTCCAATTGAACATTACATATCTTACCTATTTGAGCTTTAATTGTTAAATTTGAAAGCATGTCTACCTTTCTGTTCTATATTTTGTAATTGAACTGTACCTGTGAAGTCCGTCACTGCTTTCATCCTAATCTTGTTACTTACTGAGTTGGTTGTACTCACGCTATACCCTACACTTCGTGTGTAGATCCAGATATTTCTGGACACTTGGTTGCTGATTCTCAGAGTTTTCAGTCATTTAGAGACTATCGAGGTAGCTGCCTGGTATCCGCAGACCTTGACTCTCCTCCCCTATCCCCCAGTTTATTTATTCAGTTTTTACTTTCTTAGACAGAGTATCAGACTTTGTATTTGTATAAATGCTCATGTACTCAGTGACACCCTAGTTTTGGGAAAACTTCTGTATCGATTTGTGATTGGTTTTATTAGTTTTTATGAGATTTTTACTTATTTAAACCTGTTTTAGTATATTTTAAATCTAAAAGTGTTGGAAATGTCTAAGTAGTTGGCTTGCCTAGTATCTTGATAGGCACCATCATAACAGGTTGAGTTTTGGGTCGTGACAAGTTGGTATCAAAGCCTAGGTTACGTAGGTCTCACGAGTCATGAGCAGGTTTAGTAGAGTCTTGCGGATCGGTACAGAGACGTCTGTACTTATCTTCGAGTCATGAGCAGGTTTAGTATTCTTGTCGTGCGAATTTGTTGATTTCGGGAACTAAACTTCTATTATTCTATTCTCTCACAAATAGTGAGGACACGTGCTACCGTACCAAACGGACATCCACCAGTACCACCGGTTAGGGCCACGAGAGGTCGGGACTGTGGCAGGGGACGCGGTAGGGTCCGAGGTGCAACTCATACAACAGCTAGAGTAGCACCTGCAGATCCACCAGTTGCTCCAGCTCAGGAGCAGGTTCCAGATGTGGTTGAGCCAGTTGGGCCAGCTTAGGCACCAGCTATGCCCATTAAGATTCTATGCCTTTAGGAGTCTTTGGCCCCGATATTAACTGTTTGCACTAGCCTTGCTCAAGCGATTTCTGTTCAGACCGCGCCAACCACTTCTCAGGATAGGAGAGGTACTCAGACTCACGCCGCCCGTACTCTAGAGCAGGTGATGTAGGGACTTCAGACATCTAGGGTACTACCAGCCCAACCGGCTGCAGTTGCTTAGGCCTAGGTGGGTCCTGTTGTGAGTGATGAGGAGCATAAGAGACTAGAGAGATTTGGGAGGCTCCAACCTCCATCATTCAGTGGGGCTGAGTCAGAGAATGCCCAGATCTTCTTGGATAGGTGCCACCGGATTCTTCACACGACGGGTATTCTGGAGACCAGTAAGGTCTCATTTACTACTTTTCAGTTGACTGGGGAAACTTTCAGATAATGGGAGGCCTATGAAAGAAGCAGGCCAGTCGGTGCTGCACCACTTTCATGACATGAGTTCTTCGTTCTCTTCTTGGAGAAGTTTGTGCCACAGACCCGCAGAGAGGATCTACGCAGGCAGTTCGAGCAGCTATGTCAGGATGGCATGTTTATGACCCAGTACGAGATGAGATATTCAGAGTTGGATTGCCACGCAGTTTGTTTGGTTCCCATTGAGAGGGAGAGTATTAGGAGGTTCATTGATGGCCTCCACTATCAGTTGAGTTTTGTTATGACTCGGGAGAGTGTATCTGGTGCTCGGTTCGATGAGGTGGTTGATATTGCTCGGTGGCTAGAGATGGTCTGTAGTCAGGATCATGAGGAGAAGGAGGCCAAGAGGCCTCGTGGTTCAGATGGTTTCAGTGGTGTCCCTTCTAGGAGGCAGTCCTACAATAGCAGGGATCATCCAATTAGGGCCGCTCAGATGGCTCGTCCAGTTCATCGTGGTGCATCATCTAGCCATGGTTCGTACAGTGCTCGTCTGTGTCAATCATCTCTCAGTGCTCTCCCTGATCAGAGTTCATCCCATGCTCCATTATTTTGGGGTTTATCTGTGCCAGGTCCTTCTAGTAGTTACTCTGGTACTCGAGGCCCGATTTAGTCCCCACTACCCCCAACGTGGAGTTTCTTAGAGTGCGGGGAGTTTAGGCATATGTGGAGACAGTTTCCTCGTCGCTTGGGAGGTCCAGTTCAGCAGACGGATCATGCTATGTCTTCTGCACCAGTTACTTTACCACCCGCCCAGCCAGCTGTGGGTGGGGCCCATGCAGCTAGAGGTTTCCCTAGAGGGGGAGGCCGATCAGGTGGTGGTCAGGCCCGATTCTATGCTATTCCTGCCATGTTAGATGTTGTTGCTTTAGATATAGTGATCACATTTATTGTTCCAGTATGCCACAGAGATGCTTCCACATTATTTGACCCTGGTTCTACTTATTCCTATGTATCATCCTATTTTTACTCATTATTTGGATATGCCCCTTGAGCCCTTAGTTTTATCTATTCATGTATCTACGTCGGTGGGCGATACTATTATTATGGACCGTGTATATCCGTCGTGTGTACTGACTATTGGGGGAGTGGAGACTAGGGTTAATCTCTTATTGCTCAATATGGTCGATTTCAACGTGATTTTGGGTATGGATTGGTTATCTCCATGTCATGCTATTCTGGATTGTCACGCTAAGACCGTAACATTGGCAATGCCGGGGTTGCCAAGGATCGAGTGGAGAGGTTATCTAGATTATGTTCCAAGCAGGGTGATTTTTTATTTAAAGGCCCAACGGATGGTTGGGAAGGGGTGTCTGCCATATTTGGCCTTTGTGAGGGATATTGGTGCTAATACCCCTACTATTGATTCTATTCCGGTGGTGCGAGACTTTTCGGATGTACAAACTTGTCGGGAATGCCACCTGACAGGGATATTGACTTTGGTATTGACTTGGTGCTGGGAACTCAACCCATTTCTATTCCTCCGTATCATATGGCATCAACTAAGTTGAAGGAATTGAAAGAGCAACTTCAGGAACTTCTTGATAAGGGATTTATTAGGCCTAGTAGATCGTCGTGGGGTGCACCGGTTCTGTTTGTAAAGAAGAAGGATGGTACTATGCGGATGTGCATCAATTATAGGTAGTTGAACAAAGTTACAATCAAGAACAAGTATCCTTTCCCATGCATTGATGAGCTATTTGACCAGCTTCAGGGAGTGAGGGTGTTCTCTAAGATTGATATGAGGTCTGGATATCACCAGTTGAAGATTCGGGACTTAGATATTTTAAAGACGGCATTCAGGACTCGTTATGGTCACTATGAGTTCATTGTGATGTCTTTTGGGCTGACCGACGCTCCAGCAACATTCATGCATCTGATGAACAGTGTATTTCAGCCATATCTCGACTCGTTTGTCATAATATTCATTGATGATATCCTGGTGTACTCACGTATCCAGGAGGAGCATGCCCATCATTTGAGGATTGTATTACAGCGTATGAGGACGGAGAGTCTTTATGCCAAGTTCTCCAAATGTGAGTTTTGGCTTAGTTAGGTAGCGTTCTTGGGGAACGTGGTGTACAATGGGGAGATTAAGGTAGATCCAAAGAAGATAGAGGCGGTTCAGAGTTGGACCAGACCATCCTCAGCTACTGAGATTCAGGTCTTTCTCGGCTTGGCCGGTTATTATCGTCGCTTCGTGGAGAGTTTCTCATCTATTGCAGCGCCTTTGACCAAATTGACTTAGAAGGGTGCTCTATTCAGGTGATCAGATGAATGTAAGGAGAGCTTTCAGAAGCTTAAGACTGCCTTGACCACAACTCTAGTTCTAGTTTTGCCTTCAACTTCTGGCTCTTATATAGTGTATTGTGATGCTTCTCGGATTGGTATTAGGTATGTTTTGATATAGAGGGATAGAGTAATTGCTTATGCTTCGCGCCAGTTGAAGCCTCATGAGAAGAACTGCCCTATTCATGATTTGGAGTTGGCAATCATTGTTCATGCATTAAAGATTTGAAGGTATTATCTCTATGGTGTGTCTTGTGTGGTATTTATAGATTATCGGAGTCTCCAGCACTTGTTCAAATAAAAGAATATAAATTTGAGGCAGCGGAGATGGTTGGAGCTGCTAAAGGACTATGATATTACCATTTTGTATCATCCCAGGAAGGACAATGTGGTGGCAGATGCCTTGAGTAGAAAGGCTGTGAGTATGGGTAGGCTTGCATTTATTCCTGTTGGTGAGAGACCGCTTGCAGTTGATGTTCAGGCCTTGGCCAACCAGTTCGTGAGATTAGATGTTTCGGAGCCCAGTCGGGTTTTGGCTTGTGTGGTTTCTCGTCTTCCTTATATGATCGCATCAGAGAGCGCCAGTATGATGATCCCCATTTGCTTGTCCTTAAGAATGCGGTTCGGCACGGTGATGCCAAGGGTGTTATTATTGGGTATGATGGGTGTTGAGGATGCAGGGTCGGATTTGTGTGCCTAATGTAGATGGGCTACATGAGTTGATCCTTGATGAGGCCCACAGTTCGCGGTATTCCATCCATCCGGGTACCGCGAAGATTTACCAGGACTTGAGGCAATTATATGTGAGGAGGATGAAGAAGGATATAGTGGGGTTTGTAGCCCGGTGCCTAAATTATCAGCAAGTGAAGTATGAGCATTAGAGACCGGGCGAATTGCTTCAGAGGCTTGAGATTCCAGAGTGGAAATGGGAGCGTATCACCATGGATTTTGTAGTTGGGCTCCCGCGGACTTCGTGGAAGTTTGATGCTATTTGGGTGATTGTGGATGGTTAACCAAGTGCGCACATTTTATTCCAGTTGGGACTGCCTATGCTTCAGAGTGGTTGGAAGAGATTTACATCTGCGAAATTGTTCGCCTTTACGGTGTGCCGGTGTCCATCATTTCAGATCAGGGCACGCAGTTTACATTACAGTTTTGGAGAACCGTGCAGCGAGAGTTGGGCACACGGGTTCATCTGAGTACATCATTTCACCCTCAAACGGACGGGTAGTCCGATCGCGCTATTCAGATATTGGAGTATATGTTGCGCGCTTGTGTAATAGATTTCAAGGGTTTTTGGTATCAGTTCCTACCGCTCGCAAAGATTGCCTACAACAATAGCTACCAATCGAGCATTCAGATGGCTCTGTTTGAGGCTTTGTATGGGAGACGGTGTCGGTCTCCGGTAGGGTGGTTTGAGCCGGGCTAGGCTATTGGGTATTGACTTGGTTCAGGATGTTTTGGACAAGGTTAAATTGATTCAGGATCAGCTTCGCACAACGCAGTTTAGACAGAAGAGTTACGCCGATCGGAAGGTTCGTGATATTGCTTACATGGTTGGGGAGAAGGTACTACACAAGGTTTCACCCATGAAGGGTGTTATGAGGTTCGGGAAGAAGGGCAAGCTGATCTCTCGGTATATTGGGTTGTTTGAGGTGCTTCAGAGGATTGGAGAGGTGGCTTACAAGCTTGCCTTGCCGCCTAGTCTGTTGAGTGTTCATCCAGTGTTTCATGTATCTATGCTCCGAAGGTATGTCGGCAATCCGTCTTATGTTTTGGACTGCACCACGGCTCAGTTGGATGGTGATTTGACTTATGATGTGGAGCCGGTGGCCACTTTGGATCGGCAGGTTCTAAAGTTGAGGTCAAAGAACATAGCTTTAGTGAAGGTGCAGTGGAGGGGTCAGCCAGTCGAGGAGGCTACTTGGGAGACCGACCGAGAGATGCAGAGCAGATATCCTCGCCTATTTGAGACTCTAGGTACGTTTCTAGACCCGTTCGAGGACGAACATTTGTTTAAGAGGAGGAGGATGTAATGACCCGACCAGTCATTTTGAGTGTTGTAGCCCTGTTCCCCTATTTACTGCTTATACTATGCTAAATTGTTGTTATGTGACTTGCTGGGGTAGTCGGTTCGGTTCTGAGGATGTCTCGGAATGAGTTGACACACTTACTCTCAAGGTTGGAAGCTTAAGTTGAAAAGGTTGATCGAATGTTGACTTATGTGTAAATGGCTCCGAAATGGAGTTTTGATGGTTCTGATAGATCCGTTAGGTGATTTTGGACTTAGGAGTGTGTCCGGATAGTGATTTGGAGGTCTATAGTTAATTTAGGCTTGAAATGGTGAAAGTTAGAAAATTAGAAGTTTTGGAAATTGAGAAGTTTAATCGAGAGTTAATTTTGTGGTTACCGAGCTCAGATTTTGGTTTCGGGAGTTGTAGTAGGTCCATTGTATCATTTATGACTTGTGTGCAAAATTTGAGGACAATCAGACTTGATTTGATAGGTTTTAGCATCGATTATAGAAGTTGAAATTCCTTAGTTTTCATTAGGCTTGAATTGGGGTGCGATTCGAGTTTTTGATGTGATTTGAGGGCTCGCCTAAGTTCGTATTGTGTTTTCATACTTGTTGGTATGTCTGGTTGAGGTCCCGGGGGCCTCGGGTGGAGTTCAGATGGTTAACGGATCAAAAATGAGACCTGAAGCATTGCTGAAGCTGGGGGCCTTCTAGTGTGATCTCACCTACGAGGGGATTGGTCACAGCTACGACACCGCAGGTGCGGCTGGAGTGGCGCAAAAGCAAAGTTGGTCGGGCTAAGGGAGATTCGCATGTGCAAAGAGGTGGCCACAGAAGCGGAGTCGCTTCTGTGGAAAAAAGGCCGCAGAAGCGGAGAATGGGAGAGGCTGAGGTGGTCAGGTGTTTCCGCAAAAGCTGAAGTTCGGGCGCAGAAGCACGTCCGTAGATGCGGATTTTGGGGCGCAGGTGCGGAGTTTTGGGACTTAAGTGAACTCCGCAGGTGTAGAGATTTCACCGCATATGCGGTACCTCAGAAGCGGAATTTTGGCCCCGCAGGTGCGAAAGCACTAGGCAGAGTTTAAAACTCGAGGTTTTCGTGAATTTTATTATTTTCGAAATTTCAAGCTCAGGCTAAGGCGATTTTTGAGAGGGACTTCGAGAGGTTTCTCGAGGTAAGTCACTTGCGATCATTTTTATTCAATAATATTGTGTCCCCATTGAATTTCCCAGCTAGTTTGTGTGTTTTTAGGTGGAATTTTGGGAGTTTAAGTCTAGAGATTTGGAGAGTTTAAGTTGGGGATTTGAGTAATGATTTGGTGTTGGATTTTAGTAAATTTGGTATGGTTGGACTCGTGGTTGAATGGGCTTCTGGATTTTTTAACTTTTATTGGATTCCGAGACATGAGCTTGGGGGTCGACTTTAGAGTTGACTTTTTGACTTTTGATTAAGAATTAGTATTTTCTTATGGAATTGATTCCTTTAGCTTGTGGTGATTGTATCGAATTGTTTATGGCTAGATTCAAGGCATTCAGAGGCCGATTCGTAAGGCCAGGGCTTATTGGAGTATAGATTTGCACGGTTTGAGGTAAGTAGCACTTCTAAACTTGGTTCTAAGGGTATGAAACCCCGAATTTGCATGTTATGTGATTGGTGTTGAGGTAATGCACATGCTAGGTGACGGGCGTGTAGACGTGCACCATAGGGATTGTGACTTGGTCGATTTCGTGGAACTATATAGTTGAATAATCTTGTCGTTATCCGTATATTCTCCATGTGTTAGAAAAATTGAGCTACAAGTCATGTTAGAAATCATGCTTAGGCTATATAGTGGTACTGTTGGGACTCACAAAGGTCGTATTGCATGTCTAATTATTTGCTTAAAATTGCAATTATGTACTCACATATATTATTTGCATATCATATCTCAGTCTCTGTGCCATTTATTGATATATCATATCATCATCGTTTGGGCTGATTTTCATGATTCTTGTGAGCCCGAGAGACTGGAGAGATTGATGATTGAGTGAGGCCGAGGGCCTGATTATGAGGATATGTATGGGATTAGGATACACGCCGCAACATGTTTTATTGATTCATGCCATGATTGGCTTATTATAGCGTTTGGATTGGATTTACCCCTACGGAGTCTGCACACCCACAGTGAGCATAGGTACCTACTGAGTGCGAGTGCCGAGCGTTTGGGAGGATTGAGTGTCTGTGAGGATGGAGTGACTGTGAGGAATGAGTGACTGTGAGGATGGAGTGAATGAGAGGATTGAGTGATTGATACTCTGATATTATGCATATGATTTCATCACTGTTTTGTACTTCAGATGGCATACATAACTGACATGCAGATATCGAGATGTACCATATCTTATTTTAATTGATCATTACATATCTTACCTGTTTGAGCTTTAATTATTAAATCTGGAAGCATGTCTACCTTTCTGTACTGTATTTCTGTAATTGAACTGTACCTGTGATGCCCGTCAATGCATTTAGCCAAATAGTTAAGCTTTTTACTTACTGTGTTAGTTGTACTCACGCTACACCCTGCACTTCTTGTGCATCTCTAGGTGTTTCCGGTCACGGTGGTTGCTGATTCTCAGAGTTTGCAGTCATTTGGAGACTTTCGAGGTAGCTGCTTGGCGTCCGCATACCTTGATTCTCCTCTGCTATCCCTCAATTTATTTAATCAGTTTCTGCTTTCTTGATAGAGTTTCAGACTTTGTATTTGTATAGATGCTCATGTATTCAGTGACACCCTGGTTTTGGAAAAACTTTTGTGTAGAGTTGTGATGGTTTTTATCAGTTTTTATGAGATTTTTTACTTATTTAAACATGTTTTAGTTTTGTTTTTATGATAGACGCCATCACGACAGGTTTAGTTTTGGGTCGTGACACCCGTGGGTTCGGATGAGGTTCACACATGTTCCTGAGAAGTTTGGACTGAAATGGGGAAAAATCTAATGTCTTGTGCTCTGATGTCGCAAATGCGAACACCAAGCTCATAGTTTTTAAGGCGACAGGTGAGGGGCAGTTGTCGCAAATGCAACCTCCCCTGGTCCGCAATTGCGAGGGTTCGTAAATGCGAACTATGTGTCTTAAATGCGACATCTGCAGCTGGTTAAAGGGCTGGGAGACGGGACTTTTGAACTCATTCTCACATTTTTTAACCCTAGACTCGGTAGAAGGCGATTTGGAGAGGGGATTTTCACCTACAAACCTTGGGTAAGTGATTCTAATCTATTTCTAATCATATTCCATCAAACATATCTTAGATTTTAACATCAAAATCCTGTGAATCAAAGTAAAAAATTGTTAAGTTTTTAAAAAATAAGAAATTAGGTTTTGGGAGTCGCTTTGGACTCAGAACTTGAAACTAATCACATATATGAACTCGTGGGATCATGGGTCGACAGAATGGACCCGAGTTTTGATTGGGTGAGCCCCGAGTTGACCTTTGTTGACTTTTTTGGAAAAGTGTAAAGATCTTAACTTTATCTATTGCAATTGAATTCCCTAGCATTGTTTGATGATATTAAGTCAATTTTCGTTAGATTTGAGCCGTGTGAAGGCAAATTTTAAGGGAAAAGCTATTTCCGAGTGTTGAATTAGCCTAGTTGAGGTAAGCGTCTTGCCTAAATTTGTGTGGGGGAAACTACCCTTTAGGATTGGTATTGTTTGCTTCAATTGTGCTAAGTGAAATCTGTGTACGCAAGGTGATGAGTGGGTACACAGGTTGTATGTGGTATTTGACCGGTTTAGGCTACTTAGACTATTTTCATGCTTTAATCGAAATGCCATATCATATTCTAAATTCTCATAGTCAATTTATCCTTAATTGTGTTAGACTATCCTTACATGCCTTAATTGACTTGTTTAGTACTTGTTTTATATCCTACTTGCTAAATTGTTTTCATGCTTTAATCGAAATGCCATATCATATTCTAAATTCTCATAGTCAATTTATCCTTAATTGTGTTAGACTATCCTTACATGCCTTAATTGACTTGTTTAGTACTTGTTTTATATCCTACTTGCTAAATTGTTTTCATGCTTTAATCGAAATGCCATATCATATTCTAAATTCTCATAGTCAATTTATCCTTAATTGTGTTAGACTATCCTTACATGCCTTAATTGACTTGTTTAGTACTTGTTTTATATCCTACTTGCTAAATTGTTTTCATGCTTTAGTTGAATTTGTTGCCTCTTTTATTGTTACATGCTATCTCTTCATTGTTAATCATCATTATTTGAAGTTATTGTCCGTGTTATCTCTTTCCTTATTGATTTTTCGTTACTTGAAGTAATTGTTCATGCTATCCCTTTACTTGTTGATTTCCATTATTTGAGACTCATTGTTAAATGTTATCTCTTTTATTGTGAGTTAATCTTATCTAATATCGTGGTTATACATTATTTCTCTCATTGTTGAGTTATTTGGTATTGAAGTTGTGAAAGTTGTTAGTACGTTGAGGCGATGTTGGTTATTGTTGAAACATCTATCTTATTGAGCATTTTTCATATATTGTTGTTGTTGATATTATTGTATACGTTGTGGTGCAGCCATGGGCTATTATTGTGAAAATATTGGTATTGTTGTTGTTGTTGGCAAGTAGTGATATATGGTCACTTGTGGTACAAATTATTCTTATGATATGATATTGACACGCATGCGGCGGTATAAGGCTTGGGGTTAATGTGCATGCGGTGGTATATGGTGGGATTTATGTGCGTGTTTCTTGTAGGGAAACTACGTGAAGCCACACGGCGTCATAAGGTGAGCTAAAGTGCGTGTAGCTATTTCGGGAGAAATGTTTTCAAAAACCTATTTCAAATGTAAGGCTCACGCGACGGTATAAGAAAAAATTGTGATTGAAATTGAGTAATGTGAATACGAGGCGGTACCTCGGTTGTGATTCTTGATTATACGAGGCGGTACCTCGGTTTTGATTTCAATATACACGAGGCGGTACCTCGTTGTGATTCTTGCTATTTATTTCATGTTGCAAAATATTATGGTGGGAATATTTCTTGTTTTTTCATTCTTTATTGTTCTAGCAGTTGTTGTCCGTAGATGATCATTGTGTCCCCTTTAGTTGCTTCTTTTATGGTATTTCCATTGTTGATTTCCAGTACTAGTTCATGCTATTACCTTGTTTCATATCAGTTGTTTCTTCACTTTCCATTATATATCCGTATTGCATTTTTGTACTGTTTATTTATATCATAGTAGGTGTCTTGACCTGGACTCGNAGGTAAGCGTCTTGCCTAAATTTGTGTGGGGGAAACTACCCTTTAGGATTGGTATTGTTTGCTTCAATTGTGCTAAGTGAAATCTGTGTACGCAAGGTGATGAGTGGGTACACAGGTTGTATGTGGTATTTGACCGGTTTAGGCTACTTAGACTATTTTCATGCTTTAATCGAAATGCCATATCATATTCTAAATTCTCATAGTCAATTTATCCTTAATTGTGTTAGACTATCCTTACATGCCTTAATTGACTTGTTTAGTACTTGTTTTATATCCTACTTGCTAAATTGTTTTCATGCTTTAGTTGAATTTGTTGCCTCTTTTATTGTTACATGCTATCTCTTCATTGTTAATCATCATTATTTGAAGTTATTGTCCGTGTTATCTCTTTCCTTATTGATTTTTCGTTACTTGAAGTAATTGTTCATGCTATCCCTTTACTTGTTGATTTCCATTATTTGAGACTCATTGTTAAATGTTATCTCTTTTATTGTGAGTTAATCTTATCTAATATCGTGGTTATACATTATTTCTCTCATTGTTGAGTTATTTGGTATTGAAGTTGTGAAAGTTGTTAGTACGTTGAGGCGATGTTGGTTATTGTTGAAACATCTATCTTATTGAGCATTTTTCATATATTGTTGTTGTTGATATTATTGTATACGTTGTGGTGCAGCCATGGGCTATTATTGTGAAAATATTGGTATTGTTGTTGTTGTTGGCAAGTAGTGATATATGGTCACTTGTGGTACAAATTATTCTTATGATATGATATTGACACGCATGCGGCGGTATAAGGCTTGGGGTTAATGTGCATGCGGTGGTATATGGTGGGATTTATGTGCGTGTTTCTTGTAGGGAAACTACGTGAAGCCACACGGCGTCATAAGGTGAGCTAAAGTGCGTGTAGCTATTTCGGGAGAAATGTTTTCAAAAACCTATTTCAAATGTAAGGCTCACGCGACGGTATAAGAAAAAATTGTGATTGAAATTGAGTAATGTGAATACGAGGCGGTACCTCGGTTGTGATTCTTGATTATACGAGGCGGTACCTCGGTTTTGATTTCAATATACACGAGGCGGTACCTCGTTGTGATTCTTGCTATTTATTTCATGTTGCAAAATATTATGGTGGGAATATTTCTTGTTTTTTCATTCTTTATTGTTCTAGCAGTTGTTGTCCGTAGATGATCATTGTGTCCCCTTTAGTTGCTTCTTTTATGGTATTTCCATTGTTGATTTCCAGTACTAGTTCATGCTATTACCTTGTTTCATATCAGTTGTTTCTTCACTTTCCATTATATATCCGTATTGCATTTTTGTACTGTTTATTTATATCATAGTAGGTGTCTTGACCTGGACTCGTCACTACTCTACTAAGGTTAGGCTTGATACTTACTGGGTACCGTTGTGGTGTACTCATACTACGCTTCTGCACATTTCTCTTGTATAGATCCAGGTATGTGTGCTCATGTCGGTCGTTAGATATTACTTGCTAGCTGCCTTTATTGGAAACTTCAAGGTATGTCTACTCCGGGACAGAGGCCGATGAGGGGCATGTGGTACAGTCAAAGCACCTGCCCGATCTGCGACAGAGAAGCCACCAGTATCTCCAATCAGGGGATAGGCACTCGAGGCGCCTATTGCTACCCCAGCACTTCAGGAGACCCTCGCATAGTTCTTGAGTATGTTCGGTACCTCAGCTCAGGCGGGGTTGATCCCACTTGCACCAACCACATCTCAGACTGGGGGAGGAGCACAGACTCCTGTGGTCTGTACCCCAGAGCAGCAGGTCCAGGTTGATTAGGTCCCAGAGGTTATACCCGTACAAACCGTTGCTCCGATGTAGCCCCTGGTTAGGGTAGCAGCATCTGAGAAGGAGCAATTTATGCTCTAGAGGTTCAAGAAGTATCACCTTCCTACTTTTAGTGGATTGGCTTCAGAGGACCGCACATGTCTTTCTTGAGGAGTGCCACGGTATTCTCCGCACTATGGGTATTGTGGAGACGAGTAAGGTTTCTTTTACTACGTTCCAGCTAAAGGGAGCAGCATATCAGTGGTGGTGGGCGTACTAGGTGGATAGCCCAGCCGATGCAGCTTCACTTATATGGGATCGGTTTTCAGAGTTTTTCTTGAGAGAGTTTGTTCATCAGACCATTCAGGATGCATGGCGCGCGGAGTTTGAGCAATTGTGCCAGGGTACTATGACAGTGTCGGAGTATGCCGTCCAATTCAGTGATTTGTCCACGCCTGCACCTGCTTTGGTTTCTACAGTTAGGGAGCGAGTCTTATGAAGGGATTCAACTATGGTATTAGGTTCAGTATGGCTCGAGAGTTGGAGGCAGATACTCCATATCGGCAGGAGGTATGGATTGCTTGGAGGTTAAAGGGTATGTGGGGCCGTGAGAGAGATAATAGCGAGGCCAAAAGGACTTGTGGTACGAGAGGATTTAATGGTGGTCACGCTGCAACTACAACCCGTCATGGTAGGGGCTACATGAGCTGTCCAGTTCATTCAGCACTTTCAGCTTCTAGTAGTGCTCCGATTGTTTCGAGGTCTCAGGTTGCATACTTTGCTCAGCCACTTTCTAGTGCACCTCCTGCACGGGATGCCTTCAACGGTCAGTCCAACCGACCAGGCCCAAGCCATTCCCAGCCGCCATGCCCACTGAGAGCTTCCTTTGAGTGTGGCGATACCCGCCACATGGTCAGAGACTGCCCCAGACTCAGGAGGGGTGCACCTTCTTAGACTACTCATGCTCCATAAATTCAGTCAGGTTCGTAGACTTCTCAGACCATGATTGCTGTCCTTGTTGCCGCTCCACCCGCACAGCCAGCTAGGGGTGGGGGACAGGCGGGTAGAGGTGGCCCTAGAGGGGGAAGCCATGCCAGATTCTATGCTTTTTTGGGTAGGATATAGACAGTTTCTTTAGACTTACTTAATACAAGTATGGTTTCAGTTTTCCATAGAGATGCATCAGTCTTATTTAATTCGGGATCCACTTATTCATATGTGTCATCTTACTTTGCTCTGTATTTGGATGTATCTGGTGATTCTTTGAGTTCTCCTATTGATGTTTCCACACCTGTGGGAGATTCTATCGTTGTGGACCGCATGTATCGGTCGTGTTTATTTGTTATTGGTGGTTTTGAGACCAGAGTTGATCTATTATTACTTAGTGTGAGCACCTAATTTTTTACCATACTTAAGATTTTTCAACACTTTTTAGTATGTAAATAATTTTAAGTTTAATATACATATTTTAACCTTTATTTCATTTTTAGTAGATTTTATTTAAGAAAATTAAAAATCACAAAAAAATTATATGTTCTTGATTTTAAAGTATTTAGCTAGTATTTTTATTTTACACTCTTAAAAGAAAAAAAAAAGTATTAAATAAAGTAAGAACCAATAAATCATTTTCATGTGGCAAAATTCTTCTTTATCTTTTGTAACAAACTCACTTACCCTCCCTCAAAAATCAAAAATCACATGCACTCTTTTTCTTGGACAAGAATTAATTCACACTCACCAGTACACTTAAAAATACACAGTGCACGTTAGAAACAGGCTCACAAATACTGATCTGCATATGGAGAAAGATTCCCTCAACAATGCGTGACTCACGTACTTATCCACAAGGCACCTTCCGAGAATTTCCTCTCCAATTCACACTCTTAAGCACTCTCACTCCTCCTATATAAACACACACACAAAAAAGGGGACACATTGAGAGGGGACGGGCAAAAAAGGAAGCTTTCTTCTTCTTCCTCACAATTTCATCAAACAAAACTTCAAATCCCTCACCAAACTCCAGTGAAAATAAGTCCAAAAGGCAGCAAAAACCTGCTGCAAATAGCCCCTAAAAATACAGCACCTTTACTCCCACAAAACACTATGGAAATCATCATCAAACAACCATAACTGCTGCCCCAAAAATAGCCCTTAAAGCTCCATGAGAACGCAGCAAAATCAGCACCATTAAAGCACCAAAACGACCTCAAATCGGCCGCCGAACCAGCTACAAAACCAGCACCAAACAGTCCCCAAAACACCATGTAAAGCAGCCATTAACCACCCCAAACTCCTGCTGAAATTCAGCTCCAAACCCAGCTGAAAAACAACCCTTCGAAACCAGCAAAGCAGCTGCGAAAATGACTCCGTAACACAACCATGAAACTCCTCAAAATTCCACCTGAAACCAACGTGAAAATCAGCCGGGAAAACTCAGCTGAAATCTGCCATTGAAATGCACCAAAATCAGCCTCCAAAACTCCTCAAATCCACCCCAAAACGCAGCCATTAAAGCTGCTCAAAACCACCCAAAAACGAGCAAAAAGGGGCCTGAAACAGTAGCTCAAATCGCTGCTAATTCTACCGTGAAACAGTACCAAAATACTACCAGAATTCCAGCCGAACAATCCTTGGAAAACAAGTTTTAAGTCGAGTTTGAGGTTGCGGACGAGGTCGTGGTTCGTTAGCTCCGGTCGAGTCCATCTGAAGTTCAGTATATCGGAGAGTTTGTAAAAGACTAGGTTTGGAGGCTCTTTGTTCTGTTTGTTCAGATTCGTTTGAGGTTCATTCTTCTTTACTGTTTTCGCTCCTAATACATGTTTTATTGTCAGTTTTCTTCTGATTTTTGCTGCTTTGTCCTATTAGTTGCTTGAGTTAGTGTTTCGCTGTGCTTTTGTGGAAAGTTCAATGCATTGGTTTATCCTATTTTTGTGATTGTTTGGATTATAATTTGCTTGGTGAACAAATTAAAAAGTGTTGATGGGTCATGAGCTTTTGGCTTTTATAAAAACGGGAAAGCTCTGCTTGGGACTAGCTATTGTAATAAAATTGTTTCGCGTTAAGTGGGCAGGGGAATTTGCTTCTCTTTCACGGATAATTGGTCATATTGGAGAGTGGACCTTTTAAGTATAATTTAATTGAGTCTAGATATAGCTGCTCCGTTTGCACTTAGTTTGATGGTCCATTCACAAATTGGTTGGCCCAATTATTGTAAATATATATGATGTTCTTTTCTTTAACTACTACATGGGCCAAGTATCAATGAAATTCATAACATCTTCGCCACGATTTTACTTTCATAACTCCGTGCCTTGCAATAATCTTAAAGAAGAGAATGAATAATAAACACCGTTAGAGTGCTTTAGGCGCGTTTTTAATCTACTATCGTGATTGTGTACATGTTCGCGTGACATGATTACGATTCCCAAAATAAATCAAAGTATGCGATCGCGCGACTTTGACCAAACAATCTTAATAATAATAAAGTGTTATTAATTGTGTACACGTATGCGTGACATGATTTTAGCGCACCAAATACAACGGATTTACACACATGTGATCCATTTCCAAGATAAATCCATAAAGCGCCATAATTAAAAGCGGTAAAAGGTAAAACGTGCATATGTTCTAAAAATACATAATTAAACAATTTAATTAAGCTAGGTATGATTAAAAGCGACCGTGCTAAAATCACAGAACTCGAGAATGCCTAACACCTTCTCCCAGGTTAACAGAATTCCTTACTCGGTCTTTTGGTTTTCGCTGACTTTAAACAAAGTTAAATTTCCTCGATTTGGGATTTAAAATAAACCGGTGACTTGGGACACCATAAATTATTCCAAGTGGCGACTATGAAATAAAATAAATAATCCCATTTCGAATAATGTCACTTTAATTGAAAAAACTCCTCTATCCCCTATCGGGAAAAAAAGGAGGTGCGACACTTAGTATGGTAGACTTTGAAGTTATCTTGGGCATGGACTAGTTGTCGCCCTATCATGCTATTCTTGATTGTCACGCCAAGACCGTGACGTTGGCTATGCCAGGTGTGATGCTTATCTAGCCTTTGTAAGGGATGTCAGTGCCGATTCTCCTACCGTTGAGTTAGTTCCGGTAGTGAGAGACTTTCCTGATGTATTTCCAGTCGATTTTCCGAGCATGCCGCCCGATAGGGATATCGATTTTGGTATTGACTTATTGCCGGACACTCAGCTCATTTCTATTCCACCATATCGTATGGCCCCAGTGGAGCTGAAGGAGCAATTGCTAGAGTTACTTGATAAGGGATTCATTCAGTCTAGTGTGTTGCCGTTGGGTGCTCCGGTCTTGTTTGTGAAGAAGAAGGATGGTTCTATGCTCATGTGTATTGATTATCGTCAGTTGAACAAGGTTACAGTGAAGAATAAGTATCCATTGCCACAAATTGATGACCTATTTGATAAGCTACAGGGTGCAAGAGTGTTCTCCAAGATTGATTTGCGGTCAGGTTATCATCAACTGAAGATTCGGGATCCAGATATTCCAGAGACTGCCTTTAGGACTCGGTATGGTCACTACAAGTTCCTCGTGATGTCGTTTGGGCTTACTAATGCCCCACCAACATTTATGCGCTTGATGAACAGTGTATTCCAGCCTTATCTTGATTCATTTGTCATTGTGTTTATTAACGACATCTTGGTGTACTCCCACAGTCGGGAAGATCATGAGCAACACTTGAGGATCATGCCCCAGACCTGGGTCATGTGGTATCGAGTGAAGGGATCAAGGTAGATTCGAAGAATATTGAAGCAATGCAGATTTGAATTAGACCATCTTCAGCTACATAGATCCGGAGTTTCCTTGGTTTGGCCGGGTATTATCTTCGTTTAGTAGAGGGTTGCTCATCTATTGCTGCATCTATGACCAGATTGACCCAGAAGGGTGTTCCTTTCAGATGGACCGAGGAGTGTGAGGCGAGCTTTCAAAAGCTCAAGACTACTTTGATTGCAACCCAATGTTAGTGTTGCCTACGGGCTCCGAATCCTATATTGTGTATTGTAATGCGTCACATATTGGCCTTGGCGCGGTGTTGATGCGAGACGGTAGGGTGATTGCCTACACGTGTCGACATGTGAAGACCCATGAGAAGAATTACCCTGTCCACGACTTAGAGTTGCGAGCCATTGTTCATGCATTGAAGATCTGTATGCATTATTTGTACGGTGTCCATTGTGAGGTCTTTACCGACCACCGGAGTTTGCACCATCTATTCAAATAGAAAGATCTTAACTTGCGGCATCGAAGGTGGTTAGAGTTACTTAAGGACTATTAAATCACCATTCTATATCATCCTGAGAAGGCTAATATGGTGTCCGATGCCTTGAGTCGAAAGACAGAGAGTTTGGGTAGTTTAGCATATCTACCGGTAGCTGAGAGGCCATTAGCATTGGAGGTTCAGGCCTTAGCCAACCAGTTTATTAGATTGGATGTTTCGGATCCCAATCGAGTCCTTGCCTGGGTGGTTTCTCGATCTTCTCTATATGTCCGTATTAGAGAGTATCAGTATGACGACCCCCACTTGCTTGTCTTCAAGGACACGGTTCAGCATGGCGATGCCAAAGAGGTTACTATTGGGGATGACAGTGTGTTACGAATGCATGGCTGGTTATGTGTGCCCAATGTGGATGGTTTACGTGAGTTGATTCTTTAGAAGGCCCACAGTTTGCGGTACTCCATTCATCCGGGTGCCGTTAAGATATATCAGGACTTGAGGCAGCACTATTGGTGGAGGAGGATGAAGAAGAACATAGTGAAGTATGTAGCTCGGTGCCTAAATTATTAGCAAGTGAAGTATGAGCAATAATGACCGGGTGGTTTTCTTCAGCGGCTTGAGATTCCTGAGTGGAATGGGAGCGTGTCACCATGGACTTCGTTGTTGGACTTCCATGGACTCAGAAGAAGTTCGATGCAATATGGGTGATTGTGGGCAAGTTAACCAAGTCGGCTCATTTCATTCCGGTAGTGACTACCTATTCTTTAGAGTAGCTGGCTCAGATCTACACTCACGAGATTGTTCGATTTCATGGCATACCAGTATCCATCATTTCTAACCGGGGTACGCAGTTCACATCGCATTTCTGGAAAGCTGTACAGTGTGAGCTAGGCACATGGGTTGAGTTGAGTACAACATTTCATCCTCAGGCAGACAGACATTCCGAGCGCACTGTTTAGATATTAGATGATATGGTCAGCGCCTGTGTTATGGATTTCGGGGGTGCTTGGAATCAGTTCTTGCCACTTGCAGAGTTTGCCTACAACAACAACTACCAGTCGAGTATTCAGATGGCTCCGTAAGAGGCTCTATATGGGAGACGATGCCGTTCTCCAGTTGGGTGGTTTGAGCCAGGAAAGGCTAAGTTATTAGGCATGGATCTAGTTCGAGATGCTTTGGAGAAGGTCAAGATGATCCAGGATTGGTTTCGTACAACCCAATCTAGACAGAATAGTTATGCAGATCGGAAGGTTCGCGATGTTGAATTCATGGTTGGAAAGTGAGTCTTGCTCCGGGTTTCACCCATGAAGGGTGTGGTGAGGTTCGAAAATAAGGGCACGTTAGCCCTAGGTATATCGGACATTTTGAGATCCTTGAGAGGATTGGAGAGGTGGCCTACAAGCTTGCCTTGGCACCTAGTTTATCTGCGGTTCATCCGGTGTTCCACGTATCTATGCTCCGGAAGTACTATGGTGATCCGTCTCATGTTTTAGACTTCAGCACAGTCCAATTGGATGAGGATTTGACTTATATTGAGGAGCCAGTGGTGATCTTGGACATACATGTCTGGAAGTTGAGATCAAAGGATATTGCTTTAGTGAATGTTCAATAGAGAGGTCATCCGGTCGAGGAAGTGACCTGGGAGACTAAGCACAACATGTAGAGTCATTATCCTCATCTATTCACCGCTTTAGGTATGTCCTTATGCATGTTCGAGGGCATTTTCATGCTTCACACATGTGTGTTTATGATTTTATGACTTGCGGGGTTGGTTAGTTTCGTTCCGCGAAGTTTTCAGGTTGATTTGGATTCTTGATTCTTGACTTAGAAGTTTAAATTTGAAATTGTTGACCAAACTTTGAGTTTTCTGAAAACGATTCCGGAATTGTGTTTTTATGACTTCGATAACTTCATATTGTAAATTCGGACTTGGGCGTATGCCCAAAATTTATTTTGGAATTCCGCTGGCTGATTTGTCGAAATTTGGCAATTAAAAGTTGAAAAGCTTGACCATAGGTTGATTTTTAGCTATCGAGCCCAGAATTTAATTTTGGGACTTGGAATAGGTCCGTTATGGTATTTAGAACGTGTCTGCAAAATTTGGTGTCGTTTGGAGTTGTTTTGATATGATTCAGATGCTTAGTTGTAATTCTAAAAGTTCTTGAAAATTTCTTTGAAAATCATGCGTTTTAGTGTTTGATTCGTAGTTTTAGATGTTATTTTTGATTTTTTATCGTGCGAGCGAGTTCGTATGATATTTTTATACTTGTGTGGATGTTTGGTTTGGAGCCCCGAGGGCTCGGATGAGTTTCAGACATGTTTCAGAGTGCTTTGGACTGAAAATGGCAAACATTGGTGTCTGGTGCTCTGGTGTCGCAAATGCAAACACCAAGTTCTCATTTGCAAAGGCGACAGGTGAGTGGCAGTTGTCGCAAATGCGACCTCCAGCTATCACAAATTGGATAGTGTTTGCAATTGCGAACAATTGTTCGCTTTTGCGATGTTTCCCAGTTCGCAATTGCGAATACTCAATCGCAATTGCGATGTATGCGGAGTCTGTGAGGGTTCGCAAATACGAGCCCTGGTATGCAATTGCGAGGGTTCACAAATGCGAACCCTATGTTGCAGATTCGACATCTCCCGCTGGTTAAAGGGCTGGGACACAATATTTTTGAACTCATTCTCACAGTTTTGAACCCTAGACTCGGTAAGAGGCGATTTGGAGATGGGATTTTCACCTACAAACCCTGAGTAAGTGATTCTAATCTATTTCTAATCATATTCCATCAATATATCTTAGATTTTAACATCAAAATCCTGTGAATCAAAGTAAAAATTTGTGAAACTTTGTTAGGTTTTTGAAAAATAAGAAATTAAGTTTTGAGAGTCGATTTGGACTCGGATTTTGAAACTAATCACATATATGAACTCGTGAGGTCATGGGTAGACGAAATCTGCCATTGGATTCGAGTTTTGACCGGGCGGGCCCTAGGTTGACCTTTGTTGACTTTTTGGGAAAAGTGTAAAGATCTTAACTTTATCTATTGCAATTGAATTTTGTAGCATTGTTTGATGATATTGAGTCGATTTTATTTAGATTTGAGCCGTGTGGAGGCGGACATTAAGGGAAAAGCTATTTTTGAGTGTTGAATTAGCCTAGTTGAGGTAAGTGTCTTGCCTAAATTTGTGTGGGAGAAACTACACCTTATAATTGGTATTGTTTGCTTCAATTGCGCTAAGTGAAATCCGTGTACGCAAGGTGATGAGTGGGTACACGGGTTATACGTGGTATTTGACCGGTTTAGGCTACTTAGACTATTTCCATGCTTTAATCGAAATGCCATATCATGTTCTAATTTCTCATAGTCAATTTATCCTTAATTGTGTTAGACTATCCTTACATGCCTTAATTGACTTGTTTAGAACTTGTTCTACATCCTACTTGCTAAATTGCTCCCATGCTTTAGTTGAACTTGTTGCCTCTTTTATTGGTATATTCTATCTCTTCATTGTTAATCATCATTATTTGGAGTTATTGTTCGTGTTATCTCTTTCCTTATTGATTTTTCGTTACTTGAAGTAATGGTTCATGTTATCCCTTTACTTGTTGATTTCCATTATTTGAGACTCATTGTGAAATATTATCTCTTTTATTGTGAGTTAGTCTTATCTAATACCGTGGTTATACATTATTTCACTCATTGTTAAGTTATTTGGTTTTGAAGTTGTGAAAGTCGTTAATACGTTGAGGCGATGTTGGTTATTGTTGAAACATCTATCTTATTGAGCATTTTTTCATTCATTCATTGTTGTTGATATTCTTGTATACATTGTGGTGGATCCATGGGCTATTGTTGTGGAATCATTGGTATTGTTGTTGTTTCTAGCAAGTTGTGATATATGGGCACTTGCGGTGCAAATTGTTATTGTGATATGATATTGACGTGCATGTGGCGGTATAAGGTTTGGAGTTAATGTGCATCCGACGGTATAAGTTGGGACTTATGTGTGTGTGTTGCTTGTAGGGGAACTACGTGAAACCATGTGGCATTATAAGGTGGGCTAAAGTGCGTGCAGCTATTTGGGAAAAACTGTTTTCAAAAACCAATTTCAAATGTACGGCTCACGCGGCGGTATAAGGAAAGATTGTAATTGAAATCGAGTAATGTGAATACGAGGCGGTAATTCAGTTGTGATTCTTGATTATACGAGGCGGTACCTTGGTTTTAATTTCATTATACCCCAGGCGGTACCTCGTTGTGATTCTTGCTGTTTATTTCATGTTGCAAAGTGTTTTGGTGGGAATATTTCTTGTTGTTTCATTCTTTATTATTCTAGCAGTTGTTGTCTGTACATGATCATTGTAGCCCCTTTAGTTGCTTCTTTTATGCTGTTTCCATTGTTGATTTTCAGTACTAGTTCATGCTATTATCTTGTTTCGTATCACTTGTTTCTTCACTTTCCATTACATATACGTATTACATTTTTATACTGTTTATTTATATCCTAGTAGGTGTCTTGACCTGGACTCGTCACTACTCTACTGAGATTAGGTTTGATACTTACTGGATACCGTTGTGTTGTACTCATACTACGCTTCTGCATATTTGTTTGTGCAAATTCAGGTGCGTCTGCCCGTGCCAGTCGTTAGAGATTACCTATTAGCTTCCTTTATTGGAGATTTCAAGGTATGCCTGCTCGCCATCCGCAGGTCTCAGAGTCACCTTTCCTTATTCTCAATTACTGCTGTATTTTCTCTCAAACAATGATGTATCAAATATTTTAGTTTATTCAATAGTGCTTATGACTCTGTTCCACAGTTCTTAGGGATTGTATGGTTGAGATTTTGCTTTTCAGAAGTTTTATGAGTTTATCAAACCGGGTTTAAGTATTTTGTTATTTACAATTGTTCAATTGTTGTCAAATATTAAGCTTACCTAGTCATAGAGACTAGGCTCCATCACGACATCCTATGGAGGCAAATTGGGGTCGTGACATCAGGATCCTTTCTCAATACCTCACAACAAAAATTCATGTTCCTGACACGTCACATGTCCAAACCAAGCACCAAAATGAAAATCGGGTGCCTACGCTCGTAGTGACATGACCCAATTTCCCTTATAGGCCATGATGGCGCCCAACGTAGTCGCTAGGAAAGCCAACGGTGAATTAGCCGTGTATTTATTCTTTTTATAAATTTCAAAGTGGTTGATTTTTATTTATTAAATAAGTGAGAAGTGGAAAATTTAATAAAGCAAAGCAAAAACTAATGAAAGAGCAAATGCAGTGAAATAAATGCTCAAAAGCCATAAAGTCTACTAGCAAGTTTACAAAATCCGGTATCACAAGTGTATGAGCAACTAGTAGAATATACAAATCACTAAGCTACTGTCTGAAATAGAGTAGACAGAAAGTAAATATATAATATAGACTCCGGGTGCTGCATAACGGACTTAGAAAGCAGCTCACTACTAAGCCTCGGGGTAACGGGGGTGCACGCTTGAATCGACACCAGATGCACCTGCCTCAGATCCTACACGATTAGTGCAGAAGTGTAGCGTGACTACATAAATAACATGTAACCAGTAAGTATCCAGTCTAACCTTGAAGAAGTAGTGACGAAGGGTCGACATCGACACTTACTAAGGGCCAATAATAAAATATAGAAATGCTAAATAGGCATGGAATATGTGAATAATAAAAATAACTCAATAGCATGCAGTGAATAAATGATTCTTTAACTGATAGTAAATTCCAAAATCCCCATCTAACACATACTAGTTCCAAATCAACTTCGGTCATTAAGTAAATTATAACCTCTCAAGCCATAACATAATGTCAAGTGTAATCGGGCTCTGAGTATTATCACGCACGATTTATGCCGAGGTCGTACAACATGATCCAAAATACTGTGTGCACTGTCGATGGTCGAACGACACAAACCATAGATGCATCTATTATACTGCCGAGACGAACGACCTGCTCCCATGAGAGTACAAAAGTTTACCTTGCTTGCGAAAGTACTTGCGACGCGAGAGTACATGAATTTCTTAGAGTTATTATGTGTTCCTCAATTCTTCCCAAAAATAAGAAATCTAAATTGGAAGTTTTCAACTTTAAAATCTCTAGTCTCAGCTCTATTTAAGATAATTAATATGCATGACAAGCATGACAGTACAATTAAATCATGATGTGAATCTAAGACTACCCGGACATCTCATGGAATATAGCCGCACGCGGATTCTCCTCACCTAGTGCGTACATAGCTCCCCACACAAGTAATACACAACAAAAATACACCTAAGGGGATAAGTTCCCTCTTACAAGGTTAGGCAAGAGACTTACCTCGTTTTCAAGCTCACTTGCGGTCCACTAGTCCGCTCTAAAAGCCCCAAGTCGATGCCGAACATTCCGAAACTAGTCAAATATTACATAATTTAATCAATATATACTCTAAACTCCATTATTTAGCTATTAGAGTAGTTACCCAACCCTAATTAGGAGATTCTTAAAATTCGCCCTCAGGCCCACGTGCCCGGATTCCAGAAATTTTCGAAGATAAATGTTACCCATAGCCTCACGAACTCAAATATATAATATTTATTTAATTCCATAACCAATTTTCGTGGTTAAATCCCATTTCTACCAAAACCCTAGGTTCCTCACAAATCTCACAAGTTTTCACAATCTTCCCATGTTTAATCTACCTAAAACCCCGTAATTAACTTAAAAATGGGTGGGAGTTACTTACCTTAGGATATTGATGAGAATATCCCCTCAAATGTGTTCTCAAACATTCCTAAGACCAAATGAAATGTGAGGGACAATGGCCTAAGTTTCGGATTAAAAACCCTCACTGCCCAGCGACTCCCGCACCTGCGGCCACTTGATCGTATCTGCGGAACCGCAAGTGCGGTCAAAAAGGTCGCACCAGTGATCCCCCACTACCTCCAGCTTCCTCACTTCTGCGTATGGGGAGGCGCTTGTGCGGGACCGCTTCTGTGGACTCCCTCCGCTTCTGCGACCCACAACCAGCTAGTCCAAGTCCGTATCTGCGGAGCCTCGATCTCTTCTGTGGGTGCGCAGATGCGGAATAACCCTCACACTTGTGGCCACCCAGCTCCAGCCTTAGGTCCTCTTCTGCGACCACTGGACGCTTCGGCGAGGTCGCACCTGCAGCCAAAATCTCGTAGGTGCGAACTCACCAGAACTGAAGCACCAGCAGTTCCCCCAAGCCATTTCCGAGTCCAAGTCTGATTCCAATCCGTTTCACACCCAGGGCCCTGGGACCCCATCCAATCAGACTCATACATACAATAACATGATACAGACCCGCTCACATGATCGAAACACCAAAATAACATCTAGAATTAAGAATCGGACACCAAAACGCATGAATTCAACATGAAACTCAAAAACTTCTAAAAACACTTCCGCGCATCCGATTTTTATCAAATCAACTCGGAATGACGCAAAATTTTGCACGCAAGTCATAAATTACCATACAGAACTACTCCCTGGCTCAAAATCCCAAACGAACCTCGATAACACCAAAACCTACTCTAAACCAAATTTAAAGAACTTGAAAACCTTCAATGTGCAAACTTCTAATATTAAGCGCCGAAATGCTCCCGGGTCATTCGAAACCCGATCCGAACATATGCCCAAGTCCAAAATCATCATAGAAACCTATTGGGACCGTCAAATATCGGTTCCAAGGCCGTTTACTTAAAACTTTGACTCAAGGCAAACTTAACCATTTTAAGCCAATATTAAGGAACTAAGTATTCTGATTTCAACCCGAACCCTTCTAAACCCGAACTAACCATCCCCGCAAGTTATAAAATAGTATATAATAAGAGTCTTAATTAGGGGATCGGGAATCTATAAAGCCTAACAACCGGTCGGGTCATTACATTCTCCACCTCTTAAACAAACGTTCGTCCTTGAACGGGTCTAGTATCGTACCTGGAGTGCCGAATAAGTGTGGATATATGCTCCGCATGTCCTTCTCGGTCTCCCAAGTTGCCTCCTTGACTGGTTGACCCCTCCACTAAACCTTTACCGCAGAAATCTTCTTGGACCTCAACTGGCGAACCTGCTTGTCAACAATGGCAACTGGCTCCTCCTCATAACCCAGGCTCTCATCTAGCTGAAGCTATAGTCTAACACATGCGACCTATCGTCATGATACTTCCGGATCATAGACACATGAAAAGTCGGATGAACTCCCAATAGACTGGGAGGCAAAGCAAGCTCTTAAGCAACCTCCCCAACTCGCCTTAATATCTCAAATGGGCATATAAACCTTGAGTTCAACTTGCCTTTCTTCCCGAACCTCATTAGTCCCTTCATCGGCGAGACTTTCAAGAGAACCTTCTCGCCCACCATAAATGATAAATCACGCGCCTTCTAATCCACGTAACTCTTCTTTCTAGACTGTGTCGTGCAAAGTCGCTTTTGAATCAACTTTACCTTTTCCAAAGCATCCTTCACAAAATCAGTACCATATAACTTAGCCTCGCCGGGCTCAAACCATCCGATCGGCGAACGACATCGCTGTCCATATAAAGCCTCAAATGGAGCCATCTCGATGCTGGACTGATAAGTATTATTGTAAGAGAACTCAGCCAAAGACAAGAATCGATCCCACTGCCCTCCGAAGTCAATCACACATGCTGTGAGCATATCCTCGAAGATCTAAACTGTCCGCTCTGACTGCCTGTCAGTCTGCGGATGAAAGGCTGTGCTGAGAGCTCTACCCGGGTCCTCAACTCAATCTGTACTACCCCCTAGAAATGCGAAGTAAACCGGGGGCCTCTATCTGATATGAAGGAAACATGCACACCATGCAACCGAACAATCTCCTGAATGTAAATCAGGGCCAATCTCTCTGAAGAATACTTAGTCACAACCGGAATGAAGTATGCCGACTTGGTCAACCTGTCGACAATGACCCAAACTGAATCAAACTTCCTCAAGGTCCACGGCAACCCAACTACGAAGTCCGTAGTAATGCGCTCCCTTTTCCACTCAGGTATAACCATTTGCTGGAGTAGGCCACCTGGCCTCTGATGCTAATACTTAACGTGCTGGCAATTTAGGCACCTTACTACATATTCAACTATGTCCTTCTTCATCCGCTGCCACTAAAATGCTGCCTCAGATCGCGATACATCTTCGTAGCACATGTATGAATAGAATACCGAGAACTGTGTGCCTCCTCTAGAATCTCCTCCATCAATCCGTCAACATTAGGAACACATAGACGCCCTTGGAGTCGCAGAACACCATCCTCACCGATAACAACCTCCTTGGCACCACCTTGTAGTACCGTCTCTCTAAGAACCAACAAGTGTGGATCGTCGTACTGACGAGCCTTAATCTGCTCGAATAATGAAGACTGAGCAACGACGCATGCAAGAACTCGCCTGGGCTCGGAAATATCCAACCTCACAAGTCTGTTAGCCAAGGACTAAATGTCCAACTCTAATGGACTCTCCTCTGCTGAAATGAATACCAAACTACCCATACTCGCCGCCTTTCTGTTCAAGGCATCCTCTACCACATTCGCCTTGCCTGGATGATAAAGGATGGTAATATCATAATATTTTAGTAACTCTAGCCACCTGCACTGCCTTAAACTGAGATCCCTCTACTTGAACAAATGCTGCAAGCTGCGATGATCTGTGTAAACCTCACAGGACACCCCATAAAGATAATGCCTCCAGACCTTAAGAGCATGAACTATCGCGACCAACTCCAAATCGTGCATGGGGTAATTCTTCTCGTGGGGCTTCAACTGACGTGAAACATATGCAATAACTCGCCCTCCTGCATCAATACACAACCCATGCCAACTTGTGAAGCGTCGCAATACACAGTATACATCCCTGAACCGGACGGCAACACTAACACCGGTGCTGAAGTCAAGGAGGTCTTGAGCTTCTGAAAGCTGGCCTCGCATTCGTCGAACCATAGGAATGGAGCACCCTTCTAGGTCAATCTAGTCAAAGGTGGTGCAATGTATGAGAAGCCCTCCACAAACCACCTATAATAACCTGCTAACCCTAATAAGCTCCTGATCTCGATCGCTGTGGTAGGACGAGGCCAACTCTAAACTGCCTTGATCTTCTTGGGATCTACTTTAATACCCTCGCCTGATACAACATGCCCCAAGGATGCCATAGAATCCAACTAGAACTCACACTTGGAGAACTTAACATATAGCTTCTGTTTTCGCAAGGTCTGAAGCACCACTCTCAAATGCTGCTCGTGCTCCTCCATGCTACGTGAGTAGATTAATATGTCATCAATGAAGACAATGACAAACAAGTCAATATATGGCCGGAACACCCGGTTCATCAAGTCCATAAATGCCGCCGGGGCGTTAGTCAAACCGAAGGACATCACTAGAAACTCATAGTGGCCATATCTAGTTCGGAAAGCCGTCTTCGGAACATCCGAATCACGAATCTTCAATTGATGATACCCCAATCTCAAGTCAATCTTAGAGAACACCTTGGCACCCTGCAACTGGTCAAACAAATCATCAATACACGGCAACATGTACTTTTTCTTAATGGTAACTTTGTTCAACTGGCGGTAATCGATGCACATTCTCATAGTCCCATCTTTCTTCTTCACGAACAACACCGGTGCACCGCAAGGCGACACACGCGGTCTGACGAACCCCTTTGCTAGCGACTCCTCAAGGTGCTCTTTCAACTCCTTATACTTTTTCGAAGCCATGCGATACGGTGGAATAGCGATAAGCTGGGTACCTAGAGCCAAATCAATACAGAAATCGATATCACAATTTGGTGGCATGCCATGAAGATCAACAGGAAACACATCGGAGAACTCCCAGGCCACAGGCACTGAATCAATCACCGGCGTTTCTGTAGTAGTATCCCGAACATAAGCTAGATAAGCCAAACATCCCTTCTCGACCATGTGCTGAGCCTTTAGAAAAGAGATAACCCGACTAGGTGCACTAATGGACGAGCCCTTCCACTTCAATCTTGGCAACTCTGGCATTGCCAAGGTAACAGTCTTGGCATAGCAATCAACGACAACATGATATGGAGACAACCAATCCATGCCTAGGATGACCTCAAAGTCGGTCATATCAAGCAACAGAAGATCTGCTTTAGTCTCACAACCACAGAAAGTCACGATATAGGACCGATAGATCTAATCCACAATAACAGAATCGCCCACTGGCATGGACACATAAACAAGAGCACCGAAGGACTCACGAGGAACACCTAGAAAATGAGAAAACAGACATGAAACATATGAATATGTAGATCTTGGATCAAATAGTACCGAAGCATCCCTACCGCAGACAGAAATGATACCTATGATCACGACATCTGAGGCTACTGCATCTGGTCTGGCTGAAAAGGCATAGAACCTAGATAGAGTGCCACCTGACTGGCCTCCACCTCTAGGATTGCCCCTACCCACCTGCCCTCCGCCTCTGGGTGACCGGACGACTGGTGCGGTAGCTGGTGCTGTAATCATAGGCTGATGACCCTGCTGTACAGCCTTGCCCCGGGGTCTGGGGCAAAATCTCTTCATGTGGCCAGGATCCCCGCACTCAAAACAACCCCTCGGAATGGTGGACTGTTGACCTGAAGTCTGACCCTGATGTCCTGAATACCCACTAGAGGAACCCTGAATAGCTGGCAGGCGGTAGGAGCTCTCTAGAATAACGCTGAAATGGGGCTGCACTGGAGCACCCCGAGGAGGCAGCGGTGCTGAATATGTGGTCCTGCTAGACTGACCCCCCACAAACTGACATGTGCCCCCAATCATAGCATTACTGAACCCTCCAGAATATCAAAATCGCTTGTCCCTTGGCATCTGCTCTCGCTCTGCTGACGAACACCTTCGATCCTCCGAGCTATCTCTACAACTAGCTCGTAAGAGGTCCCCATCTCAACCTCTCAGGCCATAGTGGCCTAGATACCAGAGTGTAAACCTGTAACAAACCTCCGCACTCTCTCTGCATTGGTAGGAAGTATCATAAGTGTATGGCGAGACAACTTAGAGAATTTCGCCTCATAGTCGGTCACCGAAATCTGACCGTGCTGGAGGTGCTCGAATTGAATTCGCAACTCTTCCCTTTGAGAGGGTAGAATATATCTATCCAGGAAGAGGCGTGTGAACTGATCCCAAGTCAAGGTTGGAGAACCTGTTGTCCTGCCGAGAAGATAGGGATGCCACCATCTACGGGTCCTGCCCTCCAGCTGAAAGGTGGTAAAGTCCACCCCGTGGGACTCCAGTATCCTCTTGTTGTGCAGTCTATCCCTGCAATGATCAATAAAGTCCTGGGGGTCCTCATGTCACTCGTCTCCAAAGACAGGAGGATGTAGCCTGGTCCATCTATCCAATAGCTTTTACGGCTCGCTGCCCGCAGTCGGTTTGGGCTCAGGTATAGCTGCTGTAATTGGCTGAGCTCCGCCCACGGGTAGTGTGCCCGGGGTTTGATATACGACAACTACATGCCCTGGATCATGAGTGGTAGGGATTTGTGCTCCCCATCCCACCTGAGATATGGTTGGGCCTGCTAGAAATAAACCAGCCTGAGTCATGGAATCCATGAACCGCAATATACGGTCCATCGCCTCCTGGAATCCTGGTTCAGACATGAAATCCACTGGGGCTGGCTCCGCTGTAGGCACCTCGCCCTTCTCCTCAATAGCAGGATCCTCCACTGGAGGCACAACTGGAGCAACTCTAGGACGTCCTCATCCTCTACCACGAGCTGAAGCCTTTCCTCTGCCTCTGCCTCGGCCTCTAGCAACAGGGATAATTGCTCCTTCATGGTCGGGTACATCTGCCGTGCGCGTTCTCACCATCTGTGAGAGAATAAGAGAAAGACACTTAGCACAACATCAACTGCATGATATGATATGAAGAAAGAGTTGTTTCCTAACACCCTATAGCCTCTCGAAGATAAGTACGGATATCTTCGCACCGATCTACAAGACTCTATTAGGCCTGCTCATAACTTGCGAGACCTACGTGAACCTAATTCTCTCAATACCTCACAACATAAATTCATGTTCCTGACACATGCCACATGTCCAAACCAAGCACCAAAATGAAAACCGGGTGCCTACACTCGTAGTGACACGACCCAATTTTCCTTATAGGCCGTGATGGCACCCAACGAAGTCGCTAGAAAAGCCAACGGTGAATTAGCCGTGTATTTATTATTTTTATAAATTTCAAAGTGGTTGATTTTTATTTATTAAATAAGTGAGAAGTGAAAAATTTAATATAGTAAAGCAAAAACTAATGAAAGAGCAAATGTAGTGAAATAAATACTCAAAAGCCATAAAGTCTACTAGCAAGTTTACAAGACCCGGTGTCACAAGTGTATGAGCAACTAGTAGAATATATAAATCACTAAGTTACTGTCTGAAATAGAGTAGACAGAAAGTAAATACAAAAGAGACACTCCGGGTGCTGCAGAACAGACTCAGAAAGCAGCTCACCACTAAGCCTCGGGGTAACGAGGGTGCGCGCCTGAATGGACACCAGATGCACCTGCCTCAGATCCTACACGATTAGTGCAGAAGTGTAGTATGAGTACATAAACAACATATAACCAGTAAGTATCCAGTCTAACCTCGAAGAAGTAGTGACGAGGGGTCAACATCGACACTTACTATGGGCCAATAATAAAATACAGAAATGCTAAATAGGCATGGAATATGTGAATAATAAAAATAACTCAATAACATGCAGTGAATAAATGATTCTTTAACTGATAGTAAATTCCAAAATGTCCATCTAACACATACTAGTTCCAAATCAACTTCGATCATTAAGTAAATTATAACCTTTCAAGCCATAACATAATGTCAAGTGTAATCGGACTCTGAGTATTATCACACACGATTTATGCCGAGGTCGTCCGATCTGATCCAAATACTGTGTGCACTGCCGAGGGTCGAATGACACGAACCATAGATGCATCTATTATATTGCTGAGGCGAATGGCCCGCTCCCATGAGAGTAGAGAAGTTTAACTTGCTCGCGGAAGTACTTGCGACGCGAGAGGACATGAATTTCTCAGAGTTATTATGTATTCCTCAATTCTTTCCAAAAATAAGAAATCTAAATTAGAAGTTTTCAACTTTAAAATCTCTAGTCTCAGCTCTATTTAAGATAATTAATATGCATGACAAGCATGACCGTACAATTAAAGCATGATGTGAATCTAAGACTACCCGGGCATCTAATGGAATATAACTGCGCACGGACTCTAGTCACCTAGTGCGTACGTAATTCCCCACATAAGTAATACACAATAAAAATGCACCTAAGGGGATGAGTTCCCTCTTACAAGGTTAGGCAAGAGACTGGCCTCGTTCCCAAGCTCATTTCCGGTCCACTAATCCGCTCTAAAAGCCATAAGTCGATGCCGAACAATCCGAAACTAGTCAAATATTACATAATTTAATCAATATATACTCAAAACTTCATAATTTAGCTATTAGAGTAGTTACCCAACCCAAATTGGGAGATTCCTAAAATTCGCCCCCGGGCCCATGTGCCTGGATTCTAGAAATTTTCGAAGATAAATATTACCCATAGCCTCACGAACTCAAATGTATAATTTTTACTTAATTCCAAAACTTCGTAGTCAAATCCCATTTCTACCAAAACCCTAGGTTCTTCACAAATCTCACAAGTTTTCACAATCTTCCCATGTTTAATTTACCTAAAACCCGCATAATTAACTTGAAAATAAGTGGGAGTTACTTACCTTAGGATATTGATGAGAATCTCCCCTCAAAAGTTCTCTTAAAATTGCCCAAGACCAAATGAAATGTGAGGGAAAATGACCTAAGACCCGGATTAAAAACCGTCACTGCCCAGTGACTCCAGCACCTTTTGCCACTTGATCGCATATGTGGAATCGCAAGTGCGGTAAAAAAGGTCGCACCTGCGATCCCCCATTGCGTCCAGCTTCCTCGCTTCTGCGGACAGGGAGGCACTTCTGCGGGACCGCTTCTGCGGACTCCCTCCGCTTCTGCAGATGCCTACTACTTCTGCGACCCACAACCGACCAACCCAAGTCTGCATTTGCGGAGCCTCGATTGCTTCTGCGGGTGCGCAGATACGGAACAACCCTCGCACCTACGACCACCCAGCTCCAACCTCATGCCCGCTTCTACGACCACTTGGCCGCTTCTGCGAGTTCGCACCTGCGGCCAAAATCTCGCAGGTGCGAACGCACCAGAACTGAAGCACCAACAGTTCCCCCAAGCCAATTCCGAGTCCGATTCCAATCCGTTTCACACCTGGGCCCACCAAGACCCCATCCAATCACACTCTCACCTCCAACAACATGATATGGACCCACTCGCACGATCGAAACACCAAAATAACATCAATAACTATGAATCGAACACCAAAACACATGAATTCAACATGAAACTCAAAATATCTAAAAACACTTCCGCGTGTTCGATTCCTATCAAATCAACTCGGAATGATGCCAAATTTTGCGTGCAAGTCATAAATCACCATACGGAACTGCTCCCAGGCTCGGAATCCCAAACAAACCTCGAAAACACGAAAACCTACTCTAAACCAAACTTAAAGAACTTGAAAACCTTCAATGTGCCAACTTCTAATATTAAGCGCCGAAACGCTCCCGGGTCATCCGAAATCCGATCCGAACATATGTCCAAGTCCAAAATCATACGAACCTATTGGGACCTTCAAATACCGGTTCCGAGGTCGTTTACTCAAAATGTTGACTCAAGTCAAGCTTCACCATTTTAAGCCAATATTAAGGAACTAAGTGTTCCGATTTCAGCCCGAAGCCTTCCAAAACCGAACTAACCATCTCCACAAGTCATAAAACAGTAAAAACACATATGATGAGTCTTAATTAGGGTAACAGGGATCTAGAAAGCCAAACGACCAGTCGGGTCGTTACACGTATGGCCCAAAGTAACATGAGTAATCACCTGACCCTGAAGGGACGAATCCATATCCGAGCGTTGTTCATTTTACAATTAATGATCGATAACCAATATATCAATTTCTGCTAATGGTGTATGTAATGCCAAAATCCTCAACTTTTCACAACAACCAAATCTCAACTCATGCATATGTGTATGAAACAATATAATAAAGAAGCATTGGACATAACAATAAGAATGTAAAAGCTCATATAGATAAAAGACGACGATCATGCAATTCAATTTATCACAACAGATCAATAGTCTATTTAATCATGCACAAATCTAATCATATTATCTAACATGAGTCAATTAAGCCATATAACCACCAAATCATGGAGCAAATAAGATAAATGTAAGACTATGGATTAATAATAAATCTCAACATGGAAAAATAATCCTTTATATCCGATTCAACAAGTCATAAACTTAAGAATGCTCCTAAATCATAATTATGAATCATCACATAGTATTAGAATCAATTTGAAACATAGATAATAACTTCACATAATCCAAACAGGGCATAACTTAAGTCAGCACTACTAGATATGGTCATGACCTAGATATGCATATACACGCTTCATCTCGAATATACGTGGCTCCTAAATCAATCACAAGTAGCAAATAGATCATCTATGGGGAGAGTTCTCTTTTATAAGGATAGACAAGAGACTTACCTCCATTTGGTAAGCTTCAACTTTCTAAAATATCTTTCCCTCACAAATCAACCTCCAAACGACTCGAATCTAGTCAAATACAACTTAATAATGTCAAACAAAGCCATAAGAATACATTTCAAAAAGTAAAGCTTCTTAATCAAATTTTCAAGAGTCAACAAAAGTAAACTTAGGCTCACATGGTCAAAACCCAAGTCAAGGGATAGATCCTGACTACCCATAACTCCACGAGTCCAAATATGTGGTTAGATCCCAAAATCGAGTTCAAATCGGTACTCAAATCCCTAAATTACACTCTCTTAAATTGGAGACAAATACCTCAAATTTTCTTTTGAATTTCATAATAAGTGTATAAATTCATGGGAAAACAAGATATATGATCAAAATCAAGTATAAATCACTTACTCTCAAAGAGGTAGGGAAAATCCCTTCCAAATTCGCCTATTGCCGAGCCCAAAATAGTGAAATATGAGCTAACCCTTGATAAATGACCAAAAGTGCATGATTTTGAGGGTGTTTTATTGCATTTGTCGTGTGAGTTAAGGATATTATATGATTTTTGAAGTGAAATATACTCATTACGTGTTTCTTGTGTGCAAGAGTTAGTTTAGATGATAATGGATCACAGGATATTAAATTGTTGCAAAAACGGAAAAAATGGAAGGATTGAGAGCTCATCTATTCTCGTGTGTGGCACGAAAACGGATGCCAAAAAGGAGAAATCTGAAGGCGCAAAATAGTAAAGTGAATCAAAGGCACGGGTTGCTTCGTGAAATGGAAGAATTTCATAAGCTGAATCCGCGTCCAAGGGCGCACGACACGCGAGCGTAGACGCGGATTCCAGCTTTCCATCCGAGTTTGGGTTGATTGGTTCTGCCCCATATCAACCCTAAGTGATATAAATACATCAAATAACGACATTTTAAGGGTTGCACAACATCTTTGAAGGCAAGAACAAGCAAGGAGCAAGGCGGAAGATTCAGAAATGAGTTTTTATCTTTCTTCTTTCTTTTTATATTATTTGTTATGAATTCTAATATTGTAGCTGTGAAAATAATTATGAGTAGCTAAACTCTTTTATCTAGGGTTTTATGGAACCTCTTGGAGGATGAATTTTCGTTGAGTTTAATATAAGTTTGCCATTGAATTTTCTCTACTTGTTCAACTACGTAATTATTGTTGTTAATTGAAGGACCATCAAGTGACTATACCTATTTAGTATGTATTGCTTGGAAAAGGGTACATATTGTCACGCCCTGACCTCGGGGAGCGCGACCGGCGCTCAACCGAGATAACCCGATCAAGCAAGCCTTCTAGAAGCTTTCTACCCGACCTTACCCGTGAATAGAGTGAAGACGTATTCCATTAATTAAAACATGAGAGGATTTCATGAACAACACCAATTCCATTATCATTAGCTAATACATTTACAATTCCTGAAAATACATTACACTTTCATAGTTTGAAGTAGAACATGTGATACAAATACAATATTTCTAGTTTGACTTTCCAAGACCAATATACAACCCACACCATGTCTAAGGAGCCTCTAATGGATATAAAAGAGTAATATGATGGTGCCTGCAACAAGGCCCCGACTATACCTCAAAACACTAGACATAAAGAACAAAAGATACAAGACCCCGGAACGAAGTGAGGCTCACCAAGTCAGCTGAGGAGAGGGTGTACCGCTAGCACTGATCGACGCCGCGTGCTGTGACCCACCTGCATCCATTAAAGATGCAGCACCCCCGATAAAAGCGACGTTTGTACATATGGAATAGTTCTAATATGTAAGGCTAAACACCCTCTCAAAGAATCGAGTAACAGTATAAAGAGGGACAAAATAGAATTAATGAAAACCTCAAGAAATATTAAAGCATCAAGTTAGGAGCAAGATAAGTTTTCAAGTAAATTTCAATATTTTAGGTTGGGAGATCTTTTGCACTGATATACCACCTTGTTTTTAGCACAGAGTCGATCATGGGTCATCATCATAAACATAAACATCAACATATAGAATATCCTGGAAATCATAACTCTAAGTTCATTTGTAATGAAAGCTTTAAACACAATGAACTTCTTTCCACAAAAATAGAGCAAAATGATTGGCAATCAAAGCACAAGTTTAAATTATAAACGAGTGATATACCATTTATTATTGACATACTTTCCCCCAAAAAGTCTATACCATTTATTATTGACATACTTTTCCCCAAATGGGCAATACACAATTTCAACTCATGAATATGTAAGAACTCAAAACATATTGGAAATACTTACAATGCATAGCGTGGTGATTTACGAGTGAAATATGGGTTCAAATCATAGGCATTAGTTAAAATAACCACATTTGTACATGACTTGAGTACATAAGCTTTTAGGCAAATCTAATTTCGAAGCCGATTTGGAACTGTTGAATCAAGGCTCATTTCATATTCTTTCACACACCATTTCATTTCATTGGCACTATTGGCCATAAGTATAGCTTTCATTCTTGGCATGGTGGCCGCACTTTATATCTCCAACTCACTTCTTTCACTTTCAAGCATCTTTTTAGATTATCAACAATATGAGCATTCGAAATCAAGGCCTTGAGTATATATATGATCAATAGGAGTCTTAGGCGCATTGAGTTTTCTTTCCAAGTTAAGCATAATAGACTTTCATTTGGACCCGAATTGAAGTCATAACATTATACATAAACCATACTTGAACACATTCTCGAAGAGATCATAATAATATAGGAGCAATTGGTACACGTTTTGAGTATATGCATATTTCAACACAACGCTTATTTGGGATAATCAAATTTATTAGGAACAACTCGGAACATGGGAATTAGGAATCTGGGCCGATCATACTTGAAGCTTACGGGAACATCATGGAATTTGAGTATAAGAGAGAAGCTTAGCCAACATACCTTGCTTGAGCTTTCCTTAGGTTACTACAACGTCCCAATACTCTTAGCAAATTCAATCTATAGGAAGATATGGAAAAGTCGAATTTAATTGTGAAGGATTCTCATGATATAACTCTCTTGGGAATTTCGTCAAGCACTTACTATTCAAAATCGACTACAAAGATCTACAATGGTTATCCCTTCCTTCCTCAACCAATTTCAACAATAAACTACCCGAAATAGTTCAACAACCCCACATACTATCTCTTATTGGCACATGCATGGCCTAACTCCAACCCCACAACATACTTAAATCCATAACATCTTGCATGAAAACTTAGGAAATGGACTTACCCGGATAGATGATGGTTTAGTGAATGGCTTCCTTGATTCTTGAAGATTAGGGCAAGAATTGATGAGTAAAATTGCTAGGTTTTCTCCCTCTCTCTCTAAGATACTCTCACTTTTCTTTAGTAACATAAGATTTTTGCCTTCAAAATGAGCCCCAAAGGCTTTTAATCAAAATGAGGTCGGGTTATAAAAATAGAAAATGGACCATATGAAATCAACTCTATAGTCGCAGAGTGGACCACATAACAGATATCTGGCTTGCATAAGGGGCCGCAAAATTAACTTCAAAAACAAGGTTGGCCTGGACAAGTCTGCGGCCAGGTTGTGTTCCGCAGACCAGTTATGCGACCGCGAAATAGACCACAGAATCACCCTCAGTAATTCTTCATGCCAAATCTGTGACGAAAGTGTGGACCGCGAAACAGATATGTGATCGCATAGTGCACTGCAAAACAACCCTCAAAATTCAACTATTTTTCTGCTCAAATCTGTGATGATTATGCAGCCCCCGGAATGGTTCTGCGGTTGCAAAATTGATCGTGAAATTGCCTTCTTCTGCCAAAAATTTCCATCAACCCCTAATTGCATTCTTCAACCCAAAACGTTCGTACCGTGGCGAGCAAGCTCGCCGCGATGATTAACTACTACCTTCGAATATATTAGCCTACCTCGGCACCACAAAACTCGAATTCCTTGGCAAACATTTTATGGGGCCTTACATCCTCCCCTGCTTAGGATCATTCGTCCTCGAATGAGGAGTAAAGTCCGCCCAAAACACCCCACATAACTCATCTCTTCTTTCACACATCACAAGCCCCCAAATTTGACTAACTCCTAAATTTTTCAGAAATTCCGGTAGTGTCTCCCCTGTAATTGGGCCTATCCACCTGCCAGAGAATCACCAAAATCACTCCTAACAACACATCCAGAACTCAATAAAGCATCACAATATATCGATAACACCATTCTCATATTACAGGCATTACATTACTAAAAAATGTATCTTGATATGAACTGTAACACATTGGAAGTACCTTTCAAATCACAATCATTTGGCTATACAAACAAGCAAGAATATTTTCTTTCCACAACACCCTCAGCCTTCGGGGTGACATCCTCGACTCATATACTTCGCCATAGCACTCGACGGAGGCAATCTCAACTTCCAAACTTTGGCTAACAAGGATGACAATTAGGTACCTCTCACAAGCCAATTATCCATTAACTTCACCTTCAATAGCCTCCACCGGAACGATAGGCAAGGATCTCTAACTACCTTCTTTGACGTAGACACATGAAGCACCGGGTGCATGGAGGACAATGATGGAGGACATCATACTCATAGTTTGGCCTATGTACTTAAAGATTCCATAAGGCCTAATGTGAACTACACCTACTTTCCCTTTGTTAACAATTCACATAATATCTTCATGGAGAAAATCTTGAGAATAACCCATTCCTTTTCTTCAACTCTATATCTCTACGATGAATTAAACTTTTGGCAACCTTCAACAATTATTCTATGATGTGCTAGAATGAATGTGACCATAGAGTTTCCTACCCAATATGATTGGTCATGTAATGATGCTTCTTCAGTGACATGTTTGAACCTTCAACACTCTATAGATCTACTACAAATAAGAACAACGAGGTTCGATATTGAGCTAGAATTATTCAAGAATCCATCAATGTGTTGAGTAAAGGCATTTCCGGAAGTTATATCCTAAGAGATATGGATGTTACTACCAATAGCGTTGACATGGTTATTCATTATGATGACATCATTGGTTCAACAAATGAGACCTAGAGTTACCTAGTAGACATTGATAATGTGGGAACCATGTATATGATCTTAAGATGTAAAAGAAGTGAGTCGTATTAGACATGAGATACATGGGAGGAATGATCGGGAGGATAAAGACGATAACATCAGTTATTCTTGGAAGACGATGAGTTATGAAAGAGGTAGTAGCAATTGTTTTATTCCACATGTTCTTTATTCGGCACTAGTAAGCCTTAAAGAGAAATAGCCAAGTACGAGACACCAATTGCCTCCTTGAGTGTAGAAAAAATCAGTTTAACTCGAAATGAGAAGATTTTTGCACCATGAATGTGATAGAGGTTTTAAAAAATACATGAAGTTGCATTACACTCTTAACAGTATTTAACACAAGGAATCTATGCCACAAGCCCACGAGGTTGAAAAGAAGGTTGAGCACTAGTGAGGTTATTATTTTGGCAGCTTGAACCTTTCCGATAGTTGATCCTATATGAGAGCACTAGAGATGAGATAAACTTGTCTTTTAAATAAATATGCTCATGATATGTGCCAAAATCTTAAACATCCACCTGAAGTGGGGAGTGAAAGGTCGCGGTAAGGCTACTTAACTTCAACCATACACGAGTGAAACCATGTAGCTAGGATGTCTTAATTTTGGGATTAAATAATGCATTGGTTAGAAAGGTTCTAATGGTTAATATGATGCTCCGGGGAGAAAGGCAAATAAAACTCCTATCCACCCAGGGATGTGGAATATTAAGGATAGTAAACTCTCCGCACATGACAGTGGTATAGTAAATGATTCGAGAAGCCGAGTGTTTAAAGATAACGGAACCCAATGAGGCACTATAGAATAATCATGGGAGGTTTGCTAATGTTCATAATGAGTTCGCCATGAGTCTTGTGACATTAAAAGTACCCAGATGCTAATGAAGGATGGGAAAAACATGAGAAACAGACATGATGCTATGATAACCCCAAAAGTGCATTCGGTCTTGACGGAGAGTCCTTATGAGAAAGGAAGTGTTACAACGACATATGGAAGGACGCGATCTTTCATGGTTATCCAACAAGTGTCGGAAACTAGCACAATAAATTCACTAACTAAGGAACACAGTCAGAATACGTTGTAGAGGTGTAAAGAGAGACTGGACACTTGTTATGAGCTGGACATATTTTTGCTATAATAACTCTCAAACTGCAATACCAGGCCGCATCATGGGCAACTACAATACTAGGAACAAAGTGAGCTACTTACTGTAGAATGATCTAAGTGGTCATGAAAGTTATATTGAGATGAACAAGCGAAAGATCTTCCTATGACGAATTTGTGAGAATCTCAAATTTCAGAGGAACCTTATGTGGACAATTGACTCGTTGGTTGACATGCACCCATATGATAGTTGCTAAGATGTGCTCTTATGTTACCGGACAGTGAAAATAATTCATGATAATGTTCACAAAGGGAGTAAAATGACTGTTCAAACCACATGAGCCACATACACAGGAAGGCTTAAGAAAGATCTCACGCTAGGCTGCTTTACATTAGATTCGATTCCATGTAGGTAAATGTTATGATGGTGCCTGCACAAGTGAGCAAATGTTACCCATTTGAATCGGAAGGTTATACAAGAAATTTATTAGGTATAGTCCCTGGTTGAGAATTTAGGGAAGCAAGCAGGAAGTATTAACCTAGGGTTATGACTCAATTTGAGGAAATCATTATAGAACTCACTTCCTCAAGAGATTGTAAGTAAGAGAATTGTGATAAAGAGGCTTCACGAATAATTCATCTCGTTCAAAGAGTAGATACATGCAACGTTTTGTGATTTAGTGACTTGCTAAGACCATATTTATGTTGGTTCTTCAATGCAGATGTACGTATACAACAAGAAAAAGTATGTGGTGTTCAGAATGATGTAGCAAGGAGTGACTTACTTGGTGACTTTAGGTTGACGGGGCGGTGCCTTAACTGATGCCCTTTGACTCCAGATCCATAACATATATTGGTACTATAGTGACTTAACCCCAAATGACATGTCCTACACTTCTCGCAACGAGGATGAGGTCCAGTAAACTGACTCGCCTTACTGACATGATTTTTACCCTTTTTGCATACCACATAAGCATCCCTCATATCCTTCCTCCAGGCCCCCATGGCGGGATTAACAATCTCTGTACCGGCTTGCTGTGTGGGCCTTTGGAATTTCCCAAGCCTGCCACCCCTAACACGTTCCTGAGCATACTCACAACACAATGCCAAATGTTCTTTCCCGCATATCGGGCATACCGGGATGAGTGTAACCAACCTAGGGCATTTGTTATTCTTGTGCCCCCTCTTTCAACAACCAAAACATATTTCAGGAGTCATCCAACATGTCCCCAAGTGGTGCTTCTTACAAATCAAACAATCTGGCTTATTGGTACCAACAACCCTCTTTCGTTGGCGCGGTGACATTAATAGGAACAAGGACACTTACCCTAGCAACTAGTTCTTCCAACCCATCCACAGCCAGACCCATTCTCCCAATGAACTCTTGTGTAATCTCCCCCAGATTCAATGGCGTGGTCATTCCCTCCTCAGGAAAGGAGACATGATGAGGAAATTAGCTTCCTATCTTGTGCTCTATCGCACGATCTGGGGTATCAAATAAGGGTGACATTCCTAAATGTCCAAGTAACCTCTAAATTATAGATGTGGTCGACAACACACCGATAAGAAAGACTCTACTAGACACGGCTCCGAGACATCCTAAGACACTTTAAAACCTTAGGCTCTGATACCAAGTTTGTCACACCCCTACCTGGGGGAGCGTGACCGGCGCTCAACCGAGATAACCCGGTCAAGCAAGCCTTCTAAAAGCTTTCTACCCGACCTTACCCATGAATAGAGTGAAGATGTATTCTATTAATTAAAACATGAGAGGATTTCATGAACAACACCAATTCCATTATCATTAGCTAGTACATTTACAATTCCCGAAAATACATTACACTTTCATAGTTTGAAGTAGAACATGTGATACAAATACAACATTTCTAGTTTGACTTTCCAAGACCAAGATACAAGACACACCATGTCTAAGGAGCCTCTAATGGATATAAAAGAGTAATATGATAGTTCCAGCAACAAGACCCCGGCTATACCTCAAAACACTATACATAAGGAACAAAAGTACAAGACCCTAGAACAAAGTGGGGCTCACCAAGTCAGCTGAGGAGAGGGTGTACCGCTAGCACTGAGCGATGCCATCTGCTGTGGACCCACCTGCATCCATTAAAAAAGCAGTGCCCCCAACAAAAGAGACGTTAGTACATGTGGAATAGTACTAGTATGTAAGGGTAAACACCCTCTCAAAGAATGGAGTAACAGTACAAGGAGGGACAACATAGAATTAATGAAAGCCTTAAGCAATATAAAAGCATCAAGTTAGGAGAAAGATACATTTTCAAGGAAATTTCAATATTATAGGTTGGGAGATCGCACCGATATACCATCGTTATTTTAGCACGGAGTCCGAACACGGCCGGATCGGCTAAACCATCTCACCCAAAGACATCCAATCACAATACCACCGTACTTTTAGCACAGAGTTCGATCTCAGACCGATCGACTAAGCCGTCTCACTGTTGTTATATCTACACCTAGGTCTTCTACCATGCTAGTTAGTGAAATTTATATTCTTCTTTCCTAATTGCTGTCATTTTTTCTATACCTTCTACCTAGTCTGTTACCGTGGTCCATATGTACTGCCTTGTTCGTTATTGCTACTTGTTTAATTTCCACTTTGTCATTACTGTTATTGGCATTTCTTTCACCCAGTTGGTACTGTTATGCCTATATTTGGTGAGGATGAGATAAATGCACGAAGGGTGTTGCCATATCATTTACTTGAAATCTTGAGTACATTCCTCACACTATGAAAGTTATGGATTTACTATCGTGGTTTATTGGTTATCGCTCTAAGGAAAGGATTGGTCGAGATATTGGGAAATATTAAATTGTGATTTCTTCTAGTACCCATTTACTGCTTCGCATATTCGTTTCGTATACTCTTTTATGCTATATTGTAGTATTATTCTATTGCTAGTTTACTGCACATGTTATATCAATGAGTATCTTTTAACTAAAAAGCCTCGTCACTACTTCACCGAGGTTAGTCAAGATAGTTACTAAGCACATGGGGTCGGTTGTACTCATACTGTACTTCTACACCTTGTGTGCAAATCTTGGTGCGGAGTTGCGGTGGATGACGGGAGCTGTCTCTGAAGATGTCCGTGCCTTCCGGGTGTGGCTACCACTTGTCCCTGGGTAGTTTTAGAGTTGAGTTCTGTTTATGTACATTTCAAATAGAAGTGGTATTCATTTCATATCAATTTTGCAATAATCCAATCTTAGTAGCTCATGACTTGTACTATCAGTTCTTGGGATATTGTATGGAATCCAGATATATCATTTCTTGGTCATTTTTATTTTATTAAAATTGTGTTAACTGTTAATTGGCTGACTTAACGGGTTGGGTTAGATGCCATCACGACTAGTGGATTTTGGATCGTGACATTGCCTCAATTGGAATCACGGCCTTTGCAACTCAATACCAATCTCAACAATAAAATATTCCAAGAAATAGCAATTTCAAGTAAGAATTCAACAGTTAAATAATGAATACGGAATAAGGAAATAAGAATTTCAACTAAACATGTAGAGCAATTAGCAAGTAAGAGATAAGACAAGTAGACATGTGAAATTAGACTATATATGATGACTATAATATGTTAAGGTAACTCAATTAAAGCATGAAAAGAATCTACATAACTAAAAACCAGAAATTTCAACATTTAGCCCGTGTACACACTCGTCACCTTGCGTACACGATTTTCACATATCACAATTATCACAATAATATCAAATCCTAAGGGGAAGTTTCCCCCGCAAGGTTAGACAAGTCACTTACCTCAAACTACGCAAAATCAATCAACTAGAAGGCCTTCCCCTTGATTTTCCAACTCCGAACTGCTCGAATCTAGCCAAAATAATTTCATACTATAAATATAACTATAGGAAACTAATTCAAATAATAAAATTACGGTCTTTGCAAAGAATTGAAAAATCGACCCAAAAAGTCATCCGAGCCCGCATCTTGGAATCCGACCAAAATTACAAAAAATCAAATACCCATTCGATATCGAGTCCAACCATACAAGAATTATTCAAATCCAACCTCATTTTGCCTTTCAAAACTCAAAAATTTAGCCTAAAAAGTTTTATCACTTTTTCTCAATTTTTCCAACTCCAATCCCTAATTACATAATAAAAATAATGATAAATTTGAGTAATTTAACCAAAATCGAGTTAGGAATCCTTACCCCAATGATCTCTCTGAAAATCCCTCGAAATTTCGCCTCAAACCGAGCTCTCTAAGTCCAAAATGTGAAATATGGAATAAACCCTCGATTTTGAAACTTAAGTCTGCTACCCAGTGATTTACACATCGTGATCGCGAAGAAAAAAAAATTCATCAGCTCAAAACCTTATACGCGAATGCGAGATATCTCATGCGAATGCAGAGCACTGCCTCATCAAGCTACGCGATCACGGTTCCCTACACGCGATCGCAATGAACAAAGCGCGTGGACCTGCTGCCCCCAAATTCCTCTACGCGATTGCGACCTCCTCCACGTGTTCGCGATTCACTGGAAAACAGCCTTCCGCGATTGCAGGCCCCATCTAGTGATCGCATAGAACAAATTTCCCCCAGTGCCAAATTACCCTTCGCGATCGCGTTAATCCATTCGCGATCGCATATAAGGACACCAGAAGCACCAGATTCAACAACTTCTCAATGATCCGAAATGCACCGAACATGGTCCGAATTACACGCGAGGCTCCCGGGACCTCAACCAAACATACCAACAAGTCCTAATACATCATACGAACACACTCGAAGCGTCAACTCACATCAAACAACACAAATTCTATGAATCACAACCCAAATTCAAGCCTATGAACTATGAACTATGAACTTCCAAATTCCAAAACCAACGCCGATTCATACCAAATCAACTCCGATTGACTTAAAATTTTGCAGACAAGTCATAAATGACATTACGAACCTATTTCAACTTTCAGAATCGGGATCCGACCCCGATATCAATAAAGTCAACTCCCGGTCAAATTTTTCAAAATTTTTCATTTTCCAACTTTCACCAATTCACGCCGAAACGACATATGGACCGCCAAATCAACACCCTGCCACGCTCTTATGACCAAAATCAACCTACGGAGCTATTGAAACTGTCAAAATTCCATTCCGGAGTCATCTTCACACAAGGCAAACTACGGTAAACTTTTACAACCTAAACCTCCAACTTAGGGACTATGTCCCATTTCACTCCGAAACTTTTTCGACCCCGAAACTAAGCACCCCGGCAAGTCACGTAACTAAATATAACACAGTGGATGTAATAAATAGTGGATCAAGGTTAATACACTCAAAACGACCGGCAGAATCGTTACACATTTATTCTATGCCGATAAAAGTTTCAAAAGATCAACATACATAACAGACAAACAAGATAACAACCATGACAACCATAAAATATCGAGAGTAACATTATATGTCCAATTTGCAGTGAAGTCATTGAACATTTAAGTATTTGTGTATAATAAAACTTGGACACATTCTAAAAAAATAAATCAACATAAACTAGAGGTAAGCTCCAAACAGAGAGGATGGATGGCAGTGACTCAAATATCAACTGTGATGTCAGCTAAATAATTTATATGGAGAAAGTAAAGTAGTGATTCATAAAGATGTAGTAAATATCCTTAACCTGCTCATAAAAATCTAGAACAAGTCTTTAACATAACATGAAATACATGCAATGATGTAAATGTATGTCAAGACCCCTTTATGATGCTAATAGTGCAAATATATGCAGATAAAAGTATAACATATTCTTACCATGCCTGTCATACCTCAAAACAAGATGAGATGTGATCTGCACCCAATACCTACCATTTGAATCGAGCAAACTTCTATAATATATTAAATACTTAATTTACGCTGATGTGCCTCAATTTATTTAATAATGAGCAACAAATTAATAAAGTGAAATAAATATTATTTGAATTAAAATGTAACAAGCCATAAACCAAGACATTAAATAAAATGTTATCTATAAGCAGAGACGGATCCAGAATTTTAAGACCATGGTGCACTACGATACTTGTCATGATATCAAGAGATGTAATTGTTTTTAGTGTTTTATGACATATTAATAATTTTGCACATTATTCAAAGAGATAAACTATAATCTTGCTAATCTAAATTTGTGTTTGTCATAAATATTATTAATTATAATTTGACAATCAATACATAATATTTGTCTTAACATTAAATTCAAATTAAAAAAGAAAAGTAGGAGGCTAATGAAAATTTAATACAGTAAAAATTGAAACTTATGCAAATTTTTATAACATATAGAACTATGCCCAACATCATTATTTCCTGCATTGTTTGATGATATTAAGTTAATTTTGGTTAGATTTGAGCCGTGTGGAGGCGAATTTTAGGGGAAAAGTTATTTTCGAGGGTTGAGTTGGCGTAGTTGAGGTAAGTGTCTTGCCTAACTTTGTATGGCGGAACTACCCCTTAGGATTTGGAATTGATTGTGTTAATTGTATTATGTGAAAGACGTGTACGCAAGCTAACAAGTGAGTACACAGGTTGTATGTGATATTTGACCGATTTAGGGTATTTATACTCTTTCAATGCCTTTAATTAAATTGCCTTAACATGTTTTTAGTTCTCATTGTTAATTAATATTACATGCGTTAGTCTTCCCGTACATGCTTTAATTATCATTGTTGACACTTGTGCCATCTACTACTTGTTATTTTCCTCTTACATGCTCTAGTTGAATTGTCTTCCTTATTATCTTGTTATCTCTTAAATTGTGAAATTACCTTTGCTTGTAACTGATTTAAATGGTATAACTACAACCATCCTAGGAAAAGATCTACATTTTCCTTTTATAAAAACTCTTTCACAAGATGAAAGCAATTTTATTAGAAAAAAATTCTATTTTTAGAATCAACCAACTTTTTTAGCATATCACCTTTTTAAAAGATGAAATTAAGGTTAAGAAAATCGAGCAGATTTTAAAAACCCCGTAGATGGATACTAAAATAGCCGATCTTCAAAAATGTTTTGAGAAAGAAATATGCTCTGATTTTCCTAACGCTTTTTGGGAAAGAAAAAGTATGTGATTGAACTTCCATACATAGAAGGATTCAATGAACATGTCATTTTTACTAAGGCAAGACCTATCCAAATGAATCATGAAATGATGGAAATTTGCAAAAAAGAGATTTCAAATCTTTTAAAAAATAAAATTATTCGTCCTTCTAAATCTCCCTGGAGTTGCTATACATTTTATGTTAATAACAATGCAAAAAAGGAGAGAGGATCACCGCGACTAGTTATCAATTTTAAACCTTTAAGTGCTGTTTTAAAATGGATTAGGTAGCCCATTCCTAACAAAATAAACCTCTTAAAAAGAACCTATATGTAATGACCCGACCGGTCGTTTTGAGCATTTACACTTCGCTCGGTTATTTGAGGGCATGCGTAGATCTGTATGATGTATTTTGACTTGTGTGAATCATCGATTATGGTTTTCAGGTATTTCGGAATCGAATTGGAAGAATGGTTTTTATTGTTAAAGCTTTAAATCGAGAGAGTTGACCAAGTTTGACTTTTTAGCATTTGACCTCAGATTGAAATTTTGATGGTTTTGTTAGCTCCGTTGGGTGACTTTGAACTTAGGAGCACGTCTGCATTGTGATTTGGAGGTCCGTGGTTGAATTTGGCTCGAAATGGCGAAAGTTGAAATTTTGAAAAGTTTGACCGGGAGTGGACTTTTTGATATCGGGGTCGGATTCCGATTCCTGAAGTTGGAACAAGTCCGTAATGTTAAATGTGACTTGGATGCAAAACTTGAGGTCAATCGGACGTGATTTGATAAGTTTCGGCATCAGTTATGGAAGTTGAAGTTTTAAAGTTTATTGAATCCGAATTAAGGTGTGATTCGTCGTTCCGATATTGTTTTGTGTATTTTGAGGCCTCGAGTAGGTCCGTGTGATGTTGTGGGACTTGTTGGTATATTTGGAGGGGGTCCCGAGGGGCTCGGGCGTGGTTCAGATGTTTTCCGGTATCTCGGTTCTTCATCGCGTTCGCGTGGCAAGTGTTGCGAATGAGTAGTGCATTTGGATGGCAGCAGCAAATTGTTCTTCACGATTGCGAAGTATGTCTCACGTTCGCGTAGAGTTGGGGCAAGGCCTCTTCGCGTTCGCGTAGTGTTGAGGTTGGCAGCTGGAAATTTGAGCGTTCTTCTATGCGATCACGTAAGGTTAGTCGCGTTCGCAAAGCTTTGGCAGCAGTGTTCATCGCGTTCGCATGGGTTGAATTGCGAACGCGTAGAGTCTTTTGTGGCAGTGCGCATTTTGTTCATCGCGAAAGCGATGTTTTTCTCGCGTTCGCATAAGAGGAGGCATGGAGCTCGGATTGAGGTTATTCTTGAAGCAATTTTCACCATATGAATTGGGGTAAGTATTTTCTACTCGATTTTGGTTATATTCTATGAATCTATCTTCGATTTTAGCTTTTAGTTGATGCATTTTAAAGAGGAAATTGGGAGTTTTGGCCTAAAGTTTCATAATATGAATTTTTGATATTTGAACATCGAATTGGGGTCGGATTTGAGTAAAACTAATATGGTTGAACTCGTAATTGAATGAGTTATTGGATTTTGTCGGGTTTTAAAGTGCGGGCCCAGGTTGGGCTTTTGACCGATTTTGGGCTTTTGATTCAAGATTTGATCTTTTTCGATCGAGATTGGTTCCTTTAGCATTGTTTGATGTATTTGAGTCGTTTTTGGTTAGTTTTGAGCCGTTCAGAGGTCAGAATGCGCGGGATGGCATTTTATAGCATCGTTTGGCTTGCTCGGCATTGGTATTGGCTTGTTCGAGGTAAGTAACTCTTCTAAACTTAGTGCTGAGGGTATGAAACCCCGCATTACCTGTTATGTGATTGATATTGTGGTGACGCACAAGCTAGTGAAAGGAGTGTAGGCGTGCACCCTATTAATTGGGACTCTATTGTTCCCATGGCACTGTATAGTGGCCCTTATTTTGTTGATATTTGTATTTTCACTATGTGATAAAGTAACTGAGCCGTCAATCATGCTAGATATCATGTTTAGGCTTTATGCTAATATTGTTTGTACCCATAGTGGTCGTTTCTTGCTGTCATCTCACTGATTTTCATTGATATTTCGTACTCAGTCATATTCATGCATTCATATCATATCTCAGTCTCAGTTGTTATTTATTGATACATCATATCATTGTTGTCGGGCTAGTTTTATGACATTGTGAGCCCATGAGTGAGACTGGAGAGATTGATGACTGAGTGAGGATGAGAGCCTGATTATGAGTGACATGTATTTGGATCGGGCTGCATGCCGCAACAGTACTTGGATCGGGTTGCACGTCGCAACAATATTGGATCGGGCTGCGCGTCGCATCAGTATTTGGATCGGGCTGCACGCCGCAATAATATTGGATCGGGCTGCACGCCGAAGTAGTATTGGGTCGGGCTACATGCCGCAGCAATATAGCGCTTGGGCTGAAGGAGCCCCTCCGGAGTCTGTACACCCCTGGTGAGCGCAGTCGACTATATATATATATATATGTATGTGTGTGGATCGGGCTGCACGCCGAAGTAGTATTGGGTCGGGCTACATGCCGCAGCAATATAGCGCTTGGGCTGAAGGAGCCCCTCCGGAGTCTGTACACCCCTGGTGAGCGCAGTCGACTATATATATATATATATGTATGTGTGTGGATCGGGCTGCACGCCGCAACAATTATTATACAGCGTTGAGTGATTTAGTGTGCTGAGTATTGAGCCTAGTGAGAGAGGATGCGAGGCAGTGAGATTGAGTACTTTGAGAGTGTGAGTACATGATTCATCTCTGAGATACATGGCATTTACAGGCACACATGACATACAGGAATAGAGATGCATTTTTCCTCATGCTATATAGTATCACGTCATTCATGACTTATTATACACATTGATATGTGGGTAAAAAGAGGTATTTTATACTTGTTATTTGGAAAGAAAATGAAACATTTTTTTTTATCGTGGAAAGGATATTTGAAAATTACAGTTTTCAAACTTACTCGTACTTCTGGCATTTTCGGTAAGAGATCTGGGATTTTCTTTCACTGAGATATTTGAAAAGCATGACCATTTTCTGGAACTGTGAACGAGCTGAGTATTTTTACTTTTGGGGTATCTCTTTTATACTTGCATTTATGTTGTTATGAATTGTTATGGAATATTGGTATTGGACCCGACCCGGTGTTAGCTCGTCACTACTTTTAACCTAAGGTTAGGTCTGTTACTTACTCAGTACACGGGGTCGGTTGTACTGATACTACACTTCTGCACATTACATGCAGATGTTGGTTGTTGTTGTTGGTGTGTTCGACGGTTGCGGGACTTGAAGATGTACCCGCGTCCCTGTTGTAGCTGCCTCCTTTGTTCGGGGTAGCCTTAGATTGTAAAACTCTATTGTGTACTTTTTAAACAGACTATGTATTTATTTTATTTTCGCTTTGTAAACTCTACTCTTAGAAGCTCATGATTTGTACTACCAATTCTTGGGGAATGTATAATATTCAGATATTTCTTTATTTAATCGCTTTATTGATTGTTAATGGAATTGGTTAGAGGTTAATTGTCTTACCTAGTGGGTTGGGTTAGGTGCCATCACGACTAGTGGATTTGGGGTCGTGACATATTGGTAATAGAGCTCTTGTTTCATAGGATCTACAAGTCATGAGCAAGTGTCTAGTAGAGTCTTGCAGATCGGTATGATGACGTCCATACCTATCTTCGAGTCTATACCTATCTTCGAGAGGCTATAGGACATTTAGGATATACTTCCCATCTTTCTTTCCTTATCGTGTGACATTGATTCATCTTGAGGCATAATGCTTTGAATCCCTTCCACGCATTCGTGTGCGCACATGAGCGCTCGGTATCAGTTGTGCATCGACGACTTGTGATTCCATGGAAGAGGTGCGAGATGTGATTTCGGTATGCTGATGATGGGCCAGTCTGAAGGACTTGAGGCCAGGTTTTGGCTATAGCTTAAGCACAAAGATGTTGATTGTGTGAGCACGTGCTTTTGGATTTATATGTCCGGTAATATCCCTATTAGTAGAATTGGTGGCTGTATGGATATGTGATGAGTATGATGTGACTGCGAGATGTGTTCATATGATTTGAATGTGACGAGAAAGGTTTTCTTGAGGTGTAGAAAGAACTATTTGGTGCTTGATTTCTATCTTGATTTGACGTATAGTCTCAAGTTATGGGTGTGCTGAAGGATCCTTTTCATGTTGTTTAGTTGAGGAGTGGAGTAGATTTTCATGTCGTGATGTGAGTTCAGACTCAGGAAGATTAAGTGGTTGCGTAATAGTTATGACTGTGGAAGGGTACAGAAAGATGTCAGTTTGAGGCTAAGCAGATAGATTATCTCCTGCGGGATGTCCTGAGGTTGTGTGATCCCTACGTTGTTTTGTTAAGAGTTCTCTTTTACCAGTAAATTATATGTAGTGCAATTTGAGTTTGGATCGCTTGTGGAAGTTGGCTTGACTGTTACGAGGATGAATGCGAAATTGCAAATGATTTGACGTATTAAATGGTTTGCGTTACAGGAGCTCAAGAAGGATTTAGTTGAATCTCACTGCGGTATTATGGCAATAATAGAGTATGGGCATTGTGAGTTATTGTGTGTTTTGATACATGGCTTTGAGCCAAGTGGGGGAGTCTGCTATCGACGAGTTGATTGTACGATTATGTGTTGTATTGGTTTTGGTTTGAAGTATACTGGTGAATCAATTATGACTGCGGGGGTTGAGATTGAGGATGACTCGAGTAAGAGAATTTCTGGATACAGGTTGTATTACACTCTATGGGTATATGGGAATCATGAATAATTGAGTGGTTAGTTGTGAAGGATGCAGTGTGCATGGAGTAGGAGATTGCTCGGTTACTTAGGAGTGTGGGTTACTCCCTTGGGTGTTGGTGTGCTAATGGGGCACAGGTCGTTCGGTCCGTTTGGTCAGTTTAATCGAGATTTGAGGAGAGTGGATGACTCTTGAGAATGGTTCTAATGGATTCAAGATTTATATGTAATAATTGGGAATCTTCAGAATGTGTAATTTGCTAGAAACTGAGATTTATATGGGAGGGTGTCAAGACTTATGGCATTTCTATATCATTATGGATTCTACATATCAGAATCAGGAAGGTGAAGGTAATGGCTTTAGATTCGCAGGAAGTCTCTTCAGAGTAAGTATTTTGGTTGTGGTACTTTTGGGATACATAAAAAGGGAATTTGGCGGCTTATAAGACTTAGGGTGGTGTGATCCTATGCTACAGTTCGTGGGGCAAGTTTTGGTCAAGGTTATTAGTGTTCTAGCAAGGAAAGGTATCAATTCAAAGGCAACTCGGAAGGAACTCAGAGAATAAGGACAGCTTGATAACGGGTTGGATCAACACGGCAACGGATGTGATTGGCTCTTTTGGTTCTTATGATGTAGTGAGTTTCTACATGTATTTCGTGGCAATGCTCTTGGGTTTTTGGCAACCTGCGAGCTTGGTTGAGTTAGAGGGATTCAGTCCTGACGGCTGGTTTTGTGCAAATGGGATTCGANCTAAAGTTCGTGGGGCAAGTTTTGATCAAGGTTAGTAGTGTTCTAGCAAGGAAAGGTATCAATTCGAAGGCAACTCGGAAGGAACTCATAGAATGAGGACAGCTTGGTAACGGGTTGGATCAGCACGGTAATGGATGTGATTGGCTCTTTTGGTTCTTATGATGTAGCGAGTTTCTACAGGTGTTTCGTGGCAATGCTCTTGGTTTTTTTGGTGACCTGCGTAGCTTGGTTGAGTTAGAGGTATTCAGTCCCGACGGGCTGGTTTTGTGCAAATGGGATTCGAAAAGTTCTTGATGGTTTCTACCATGGTTAGAGATGTATATTTCCTACTGGCGTGAGAAGCATGTGATGTATAGTGAATTTCTCTTGGATGGGATGAAAAGGAAAGTTCTTGGCTAATTAAGTATGCAGTTACTTATGACTCGGAGTAGATTATGAGATTTTTTTACTTTTCATACGATGGCATGGTATATGTGGTGTGTTGTGTGGGATTGAGATTTGCATGAGCATGGTCATGGTGTATTCTTAGGCAGCATGGACGGTTTCAGATGACTAGGTGAATGATAATACTATTTGGTATGGCTGGATGAAAGTATACATTTCAGAAGGGGCAATGTATTTTGATTTATGGATACTTCATTGGTATTGCGACACTACTGGTTGATCGACAGCTGATATTCAAATTTTGCTATGTGGAACGGAAGAATTATAGAAGTATTCCTCGTGGGATGATCGTGTATGAGAGAAGTGTTAGACATTCAGGCGGTGGAGCTGAGATCAGATATGGTGATTCATGTGTTCTGTTCTATAGATTTGGAGACTGGGAGTTCTCATGAGTAGATTGTTTCGCAGTTGTGGACTGTGAAAATGTTGCCAAGGTTGGTCAGAGGATAGTATGTTTTGTGATTCAGTCATTGTGGACTTTCGGAGTGTTATTTATCTATTGTGGGTGACGAGAGTTGATTTGGGTTCATTGGTAGGCCCAATATGGATGTGTGTGCTACACCGAGCCGGATTGGTTGGCTCTATACTGCTATTGTTGAAGGATATGCCATTCGGTTGTTGTTGAGCCTATTCGTGTTCTGAAATGGTCTGTGAGTTACTCTTCTATGCTACGAGGAGTTGTGATTCGTTGGTTATACGCACATATGGTGCGGTTCTATTTGAGCTTTATAGCGGAATTTGAGCAAGATAAGTATTTGGGTATTGCATGATTGATTGCGCGTTGGCTATGTTCTTTCTGGATTATGGTATTATGTTATTTGCTCTCCGTGGTTATGGTAATGCACTCTGGGTACTTGATATCGAATTTCGCATGGTTATTGATTTTGAGCAGGATGACTCGATGTATATAATATGGACCTTTGGATGGGGTCACGCATTGTAGTGGAGTTGTATTGAGATATGATCCTTTGTGTTGGATTCGTGTATTGTGGTTCTACGGTGTGTGCTAGGCTCTTAGCATGGTGTTGTTATGGTACTTGTTAAGCTGGCGGGACAGTCCTCTCATTCGAGTTATTTTCAGGATTGAGTACATTTGGAATGTTTCTTATTGGTGCACGGATTGCACGGGTTGTGACTTTAGATTGTATGGGTGCGTCATGTCTCTAGAGTGGTCGTGTTGGATGAGATGAGGTCACTGGACCTAGAATGGATGCTATCGGATCTGATTGTGGTATATTTGGAAGGATAATATCGGAAGTCGGCTTAGAAATTGGCTATAATTCTTGTAGACGGAGAGGGAGCTCCATGAATTGTTGGTCTGATGAATGGTTATGAGTTTCTGCGTGTTTCTTTCATCATTGGCAGTGTACGAAGGTTTTAGGACGAGGTTTGGTTTGACATGAGGTTTATTACCGGAATTTGGTTGTTTTAGCAGCTACTATGATTATAAATCATTGCTTCGAGTATTTGAGTTATGTGGTATATTATGCGACTGTATCTTGGGTTATGGTTGCGGCTTGGTACAACTTGTCAAACTTATACAGTGTGTAGATGCGAGATTCTGATCTTATAGAAATTATGGATGTTGGAAATTGGATTCTAAGGTTCATGGGCTAGGTTGAATTAAGGAACTACAATTATGTTGTGTTGTCGGGCCTATATGGGATAGAGTGACGTGATATCACCCCCGGGTATGTGCATGTTAAGGTTACACGGCAATTCGATGGCTTTTGGAACAACTCTGGGCACGTTCGAGGACGAATGTATGCTTAAGTGGGGGAGGATGTAACGACCTGACCGGTCGTTTTGAGAATTTGCACTTTGCTCGGTTGTTTGAGGGCATGAGTAGCTCCGTATGATTTATTTTGACTTGTGCGAATCGTCGGTTTTGGTTTTCAGGTATTTCAAAATAGAATTGGAAGAATGGTTTTCATTGTTGAAGCTTTAAATCGGGAGAGTTGACCAAGTTTGACTTTTTAGCATTTGACCTCGGATTGGAATTTAGATGGTTATGTTAGTTTTGTTGGGTGATTTTGAACTTAGGAGCATATCCGGATTGTGATTTGGAGGTCTGTGGTTGAATTTGGCTCGAAATGGCAAAAGTTGAAATTTTGAAAAGTTTGACCGGGAGTGGACTTTTTTGATATCGGGGTCGAATTTCGATTCCGAAAGTTGGGGCAGGTCTGTAATGTTGAATGTGACTTGTGTGTAAAATTTGAGGTCAATCGGACGTGATTTGATAGGTTTCGGCATCGGTTATTGAAGTTTCAAAGTTCATTGAATCCGAATTGAGGTCTTGTTTGTCGTTCCGATGTTGTTTTGTGTGTTTTGAGGCCTCGAGTAGGTCCATGTGATGTTGTAGGACTTGTTGGTATGTTTGGACGGGGTCCCGACAGGCTCGGGCGTGGTTCAGATTGATTTCAGATCATTTTTCTTCATTTTTGGTACTGCTGTGTTCTGCTGTTTTCTGGTATCTCGGTTCTTCATCGCGTTTGCATGGCAAGTGTCGCGAACGCGTAGTGCATTTGGATGGCAACAACAAATTGTTCTTCGTGATCGCGAAGTATGTCTCGCGTTCGCGTAGAGTTGGGGCAATTTCTCTTCGCGTTCGCGAATGGAGGATCGCGTTCGCGTGGTGTTGAGGTTGGCAGCTAGGAATTTAAGCGTTCTTCTATGCGATCGCGCAAGGTTAGTCACGTTCGTTAAGCTTTGGCATCAGTGTTCATCGTGTTCGCGTCGGTTGAATCGCGAACGCGTAGAGTCTTTTGTGGCAGTGTGCATTGTTTTCATCGCGAACGCGATGGTTTGCTCGCGTTTGCGAAAGAGGAGACTTGGGCAGATTATAAAGTACTCTATTTCGAGGGTTTCAACCATTTTTACATTTTGGGAGCTATGGAGCTCGGATTGAGGCGATTCTTGAAGCAATTTTCACCATATGAATTGGGGTAAGTGTTCTCTACTCGGTTTTGGTCATATTCGATGAATCTATCTTCGATTTTAGCTTTTGGTTGATGAGTTTTAAAGAGGAAGTTGGGGGGATTTTGGCCTAAAGTTTCATAATATGAATTTTTGAGTTTTGAACATGGATTTGAGTGAAACTAGTATGGTTGGACTCGTAATCGAATGAGTATTTGGATTTTGTCGGGTTCCGAGGTGCAAGCCCGGATTGGGCTTTTGGCCAATTTTGGGCTTTTGATTCAAGATTTGATCTTTTTCGATCAGGATTGGTTCCTTTAGCATTGTTTGATATATTTGAGTTATTTTTAGTTAGTTTCGAGCCGTTCAGAGGTCGGAACGCGCGGGATGGCATTTTGTAGCATCGTTTGGCTTGCTCGGCATTGGTATTGGCTTGTTCGAGGTAAGTAACTCTTCTAAACTTAGTGTTGAGGGTATGAAACCCCGCATTACGTGTTATGTGATTGGTATTGAGGTGACACACATGCTAGGTGACGGGCGTATGGGCGTACACCCTGTGAATTGGGACTCTGTTGTTCCCATGGCACTGTATAGTGGCCCCTACTTTGTTGATATTTGTGTTTTCACCATGTGATAAAGTAACTGAGCCATCAATCATGCTAGATATCATGTTTAGGCTTTATGCTGATATTGTTTGTACCCATAGTGGTCATTTCTTGCTGTCATCTCACTGATTTTTATTAATATTGCGTACTCAGTCATATTCATGCATTCATATCATATCTCAGTCTCAGTTGTTGTTTATTGATACATCATATCATTGTTGTCAGGCTAGTTTCATGACATTGTGAGCCCATAAGTGGGACTGGAGAGATTGATGACTGAGTGAGGCTGAGATCCTGATTATGAGTGACAGGTATTTGGATTGGGCTGCACGCCGCAACAGTATTTGGATCGGGTTACACGCCACAACAGTATTTGGATCGGGCTGCACACCGCAGCAATATTGGATCGGGCTGCGCGCCGCAACAATATTTGGATCGGGCTGCACGCCGCAACAATATTGGATCGGGCTGCGCGCCGAAGTAGTATTAGGTCGGGCTGCATGCCGCAACAATATAGCACTTGGGCTGAAGGAGCCTCTCCGGAGTCTGTACACCCCTGGTGAGCGCAGTCGACTATATATATATATATATATATATATATGTGTGTGTGTGTGTGGATCGGGCTGCACGCCGCAACAATTATTATACAACGTTGAGTGATTTAGTATGCTGAGTATTGAGCCTAGTGAGAGAGGATGTGAGGCAGTGAGATTGAGTACTCTAAGAGTGTGAGTACATGATTCATCTCTGAGATACATGGCATTTACAGGCACACATGACATACAGGCATAGAGATGCATTTTTCCTCATGCTATATAGTATCACGTCATTCATGACTTATTATACACATTGATATGTGGGTACAAAGAGGTATTTTATACTTGTTATTGGGAAAGAAAATGAAACATTTTTTTTATCGTGGAAAGGATATTTGGAAATTACAGTTTTCAAACTTACTCGTACTTCTGGCATTTTCGGTAAGAGATCTGGGATTTTCTTTCACTGAGATATTTGAAAAGCATGACCATTTTCTGGAACTGTGAACGAGCTGAGTATTTTTACTTTTGGGATATGTCTTTTATACTTGCATTTATGTTGTTATGAATTGTTGTGGAATATTGGTATTGGACCCGACCCGGTGTTAGCTCGTCACTACTTTCAACCTAAGGTTAGGTCTGTTACTTACTCAGTACATAGGGTCGGTTGTACTGATACTACACTTTTGCACATTGTATGCAGATGTTGGTTGTTGTTGTTGCTGTGTTCGACGGTTGCGGGACTTGAAGATGTACCCGCGTCCATATTGTAGCTGCCTCCTTTGTTCGGGGTAGCCTTAGATTATAAAACTCTATTGTGTACTTTTCAAACAGACTATGTATTTATTTTATTTTTCCTTTACAAACTCTACTCTTAGAAGCTCATGATTTGTATTACCAGTTCTTGGGGAATGTATAATATTTAGATATTTCTTTATTTAATCGCTTTATTGATTGTTAATGGAATTGGTTAGAGGTTAATTGTCTTACCTAGCGGGTTGGGTTAGGTGCCATCACGACTAGTGGATTTGGGGTCGTAACACTATAAAGCTAATATATATAACAAATTTGATATGAAATATGTTTTTTGGCAAATTCAAGTAGCCGAAAAAGACAGATACAAAACGGACTTTAATGTACCCTTCAAACAATACAAATGGAACGTTAATGCCTTTTGGCTCAAGAATGCCCATTCTGAGTTTCAAAATGTCATGAACTCTAATTTTAACGATTTGAGTCATATGTCTATTGTTTATATAGATAATGTTCTTATCTTTTTCGAAGATATCGATTCACATTTCAAACATCATAATACCTTCTTTAAAGTGGTAAAATTAATGGTTTAGTTGTTAGCGCTAAAAAGATAAAACTCTTTCAGACGTCTATCGGATTTTTTGGCCATGACTTGTATCAAGGTTCTTATAAACCCATTTGTGGAGCCATAGAGTTCTCTTCCAAATTTTTCAATGAAATTATGGATAAAACCCAGCTTCAAAGATTTCTAGGAAGTCTCAACTATGTAGCTGACTTTATTCCTAACATCAGGCAGGTTTGTGAGCCTTTGTACAAAAGACTTAGGAAGAATCCTATCCCTTGGAGTTCTGAGCAAACACATGCAATAATCCGAATCAAAAGAACAGTTCAAAACCTTCCTTGTCTAGGTATTCCCAGCCCAGAAGCCTTTATGATCGTAGAAACTGACGCTTCAGATATCGAATATGGAGGAATCCTTTAACAAAGAATGACCCCTGAGTCCCTTGAGCAACTTGTTCGTTTTACTTCAGGAATCCGGAATTCCACTCATAAAAATTATTCTAATGTTAAAAAGGAAGTCTTGTCTATAATGCTATGTATCACCAAATTTCAAGATGATCTTATTAATAAAGAATTTTTAGTAAGAGTTGATTGTAGGCCAAAGAAATTCTTCAAAAGGATGTTAAAAATTTTGTTTCAAAACAAATATTTGCTTGATGGCAAGCTCTACTATCTAGCTTTGATTTCAAAATTGATTTCATTAAAGAAGAGGAAAACTTTTTACATGATTTTCTAACTAGAGAATTTCTAGAGGGAAACAATGAGGCCCTTCAAACCTGACCCTTCCCTCAAGGGAAAAGAATCGAAAAACCCCCAAATGGCTAGACCATTTGAACTCCCCCCCTTTTCCCCTACCAAAACTATAGTCTCGCAAAGACCCCAAATTCCATTTCAAAATAGGTACACAACGCTGGCTGAATACCCTAAATTACCAGGTCCAGTACCAGTACCAGTCCCATCAACCAAACTGATTAATCTTAAATCAGTAAAACCATTTGAAAAAGGAGCATCATCAAGTTCCTCACTACAAACCAAAGAAAGTTACTCCATGAAGGCCCCAGAAACCTTTGTTGAAGTAGTCAACCCATCATTGACTCCAAAAAAGCCGCAAGATGGCATATCTCCTTCTAAAGAAGAAAAATTCGAGTTCATTACTTCTCAAGTACTGCTTTTAATGGCAATTGATAAAGAATATGGAGGTTTCAGGGTAGAAGACCTTATCAAGACATGTTACACAAATTTTAATTATGTGGATACAGAAAATCCATACAAAACAAGAAGATATTATGAGGCCATCCTCATAGATATCGATTCCATAGAAGTGGAACACAACATGAATGAAAAGGATCCATGGTATATCAATTACTCTTGGTTTACTATAAGAAAGATTTTATCTCCATTTGAATGGTTTGCAGATCATCTGCACACCCCCATAGCACTGTCAATGATGCACAGACCTCAGACTTATAATTGGCATGACTACAAAGCTGCCTGGTTCAACTTTTTATATCTCAGGCCAGGACATACTTGGTTTGTCAAATATTATCTCGAAGTCACCAAATCAGTTATACCAAGATGGTTCTACGAGTGCTGGAATCTTTTTGGAAGTAATAAAAGAATATTACCACAACCATTTCTCAGCAGGTTCGATAATTTTCAGACCAAAGAAAAAATCTCATCCCTACCAGAGCATATTAAAATGTGAAAATATTTTATTCAAAAAAGAATATACTTTATTATTAGTTGGAATTTCTCAAAAATAGAATTCGAAAGAATCAGATTCTTGTCCAAAGAAATTAAAATTAGAGGCTGGACTCCCAACAGAAAACTCTCAAGCCTCATAAAAGTGTTATGCCGATCTCTACAAAGCCATCATCATCAAAAGCAGAGCTCAGAGAAAAACTTAGACAAGCTCTACAAAATCTTGATAAATATGAAGAACAACAGATTATGCAATTAATTGAAGATGTTGCTTCATCCGGAGGAAGTAGAAATAGAGACATGTGTAATCCTAAGGAATTGGCACTTGCCTACATGGACCCTAAATATGAATAAAAGAAACGACCCTAGAGAAAAAGCAGAAGTTCAAAGAACCGGAATTGCTTTTTTCAAAGGGCATTCTACTATTTTAAAAGAGATCTATTTTTACCTATCATCATCAAAGACAAAAGCATCACTTACTTTATTAAAAGTAACCATCCTTCTTTTGTAATTGTCGGCCACAAGGCCATTACTTTTGTCGGCAATATTTAAGCCGTTCACTTGTCATCATCCTAGAGACAACTAAAACCCCCTAGATCTATATAAGAGTTCACAAGGCGAAGCTGGTGTATGGAACTCAGCATGCACAAATGTGTACATGCCCAAAAAAAAAGAAGGTCATTACAAGCATATCCCACATTCTCAACATATTCAAAACATATATAGACAAACAGTTGGAACAAGAAAATAAACAATCTGTGGGAAATTATATTAATGTGGTGGTTTTACTTGGTAACTAATTCACATTGAAAACTTTTTGTTGTCATTAAACATTAAAACCCCAAAGAACTAAATGTGTCAATGAATTAAGGGCAAAGAAGGAAGTTCTACTCAAGCTCGATGCTCCCTTTGAATCCCCCGACACTTCAAAGTTCTCAAGGGACTCAAGGCCCAGGGCAATGCTTGTGCTGGGGAGGGCAGCCCAACCTAGAAACAAACTCCACTCCCAAATACCTTTAAGCACTAATAACATGTTTTCCTTACAGGTTTAAATACCAATGAGGCCCTTTCAATGTAAACCAAATGCTCTAGCATTATTTACCACAAAAGTATACTTTCCCTCCTAACATAAGAACATATAGTCTACATTGGATATCAAACAAACATATATCGCATGAAGCTAAAGATTTGACTATAAAACACATACAGGTAAAGAGCAGAAGCATCATAAGCATATTACAAAGGTCTGAATATTAGAGCAGAACAATATTCCAAGGAAAAGCAAAGCTATACAGTAACAACTCAACATATACAAAGGTTCTTGTTTCTGGCAAAACCTAGTGTGAACTGGTTGGTTTGCTTTTAGCACATGCCTAGGTTGATACTACTACTATAATACTTTTAAAAAAAATCAACAATTAGAATTCAGGCAACACAATCATGACTAATCATTTACATAGGTTATCAAAGATATCCAAGACATGATCAAATCCTTCAATAGGTCTACAAATTCACAGATTTAAACATGGAGTCCCTTAGGACTTTAACATAGTCATACTCCTAATAGTGTTAGCTTCAAGCAAATCATCATGTTCAGATAGCATCAGCAAAGGTCCTTAAATCATTTTAGGGGGTCGGATTTTGTTTTAAAATTAACAGTAGCAAAATGAATGGAGTGGTTCTGGACAAGGTATGAAATCAGGAATTAAACAAGAATATGCAATATTTAGTTAGCTACTTTAACACTTCAAATGCAATAATAATTTTGTCTAGACATGGAAACTTTTCACATTTATAGAATTAGATTAAGCATGTCATGAGGAGAAAGAGTTACAAATAAAGGAAAGATATTGCATTAGAACATGTTTAACTCAAACCCAAGTCTAGGTTAGTATCTGAATATGAAAATGTTCATGCTTCTATTTTCACAATTTATTACTTGGTCATAGCAGAGCAACTAGGTCCTTTTTTTAGGGAAGATAATCTTAAAAGATAAAATTCATGTTAATTTTTAAAGATCAATGATAACCCCAAAGGATTAGAGACGGGAGGTATGATACCAAGTAAGTTTTAGTTTGAGCATGCAGCTGAAGGTGTTAACTAATCAAGAAAACAATCAAGTTCAGCCTAACAAGTTATCAGTCCTTATAACAAAGAAAGGGAAGCAGGATCATGGTTGTGTTATGAGGAAATATCACTTAGTTTTAACAAATGTGTACAATAGGACTACTGGGAGAAGAGAATAAAGTTTAATTCAAAACAAGAATAGGTCAACAGAAGCAACAACAACTAGACAAAATAAAAGACCATAGTGAAAACTCAGAAATAGTTTAACAAACATAAGTAGAGAAGAGAACATATAAACACTTAGAGTTTATGCTTAAGGTTAAAGGATATAAACTTAACTTCAAGACTCACAAACAACACAGATGCAACAAATAAGGATAAAGGTCATTGCAGATCAATGAAAATCTATGAAGTTCATGTGAACATGAACACATAATAATTCAAACATGTAGATTGTTGGAAACTCAGGAACAAAACATCAGCAGGAATCAATTAATTATTTGATCAATCATCGATTAAAGACTGAAAAGCAGGACAAATAATTACAAGTGGATATTTGACTAACTGAACACGAACATTAACATATTGAAAACACCATAAAACAACTGCAATACTCAGAATATAACTAACATATTTGTAGCATTCAAGGGAGATGAACAAAAGAGAAGGATGATAAATGTGCCGACCATTTTGAGAGCAGCTGACCAAACGAAGGCTCTTTCTTAATTGCATAAGACCCCAGACACCTCAAGTTTGAACCAGCGATAATGCTCAGCAAACGAAAAGAAAATAACAGTAAGAAAACCTAGGCTTTGAATTCTAAATTTCAAAGATGATTGATAGCGTCTGTGTTTGTATGTGTGTATTTCTCTTCAGTGTTAGGTGGTTGGTCGTGTCAGGTAAGAGCATTGAAGGCTCCTATTTATAGTGGCTATTGAATCCTAGATTTTTCAGAAGATTCAGACTTGGTGGTGGACAATAAGGATTACCAGTTGGTGCAAGCAAAATCAAGTGGAAATCTAAAAGATAGAGGTGAAAATCAGTGAGGGTTTTACTTGGGGGGGGGGGGGGGATTGACCGTTGAAGGTAAGGACCATCGGATAAAGCTTCAATGTCCATAGGTCATTGAGTTTGACCTCTGGACCTCGAATAACCATGATTAGATTCTGAGATATACTCATGCATGCTCCGATTTGAAAGAACATAACACAGACCAGATGATTTGAACTTTCATCTTTGAGTCTAGGGTTAAGCTTTGGGGATTTCAAATTTTATCGGTGAAAGGGGAAAGGTTTAGCGAGAATCGCAGACAAAGGAGACATGATGGATGATTTCCTGATGGATTCATGTCCTTGCACAAATTTATGTAAGGTTTTTGATTGATTTGAGCTTGTAAGTTTGAGAGAAAAGGGAGAGAAAGGAAAAAGTGAGGCGGCTGGGTTCGTGTTAGATGATTAGGGTTTGGGAGATAGGGGTGATCGTCTTTGGGTTTAAGATAGGGGAATAGGATCTGGGCCGATGATCTTTTAGATCAATGATCCTAATATTTTAGGATTATAACATTTTAAATGAGAGAATATGAGGGCCATTGGATCTATGGGATTGGACGGCAGAGATTGAGTCTTATAAGACTAAAGAAAATAAAATGAGGATTAAATGCAGACCGTTGATAGGATAGACCAATGGTCCAGATTCATTTGTGTTTTCTTTGTGAGTGGAGATACGTGTGATGTGGCGTGATCTCATCGGTCCATAAGAGGTGACGAAGATTGCCAAGGTGGAGAGAAGGAAATCGGGTCGGGTCAGATTTGGCTTTGGGCTTGATAATTGGGCTCAAATTTATTTAAAGAATAGTCACTCTATGTTTATTTAAAGAATTGCAATTATAACCCTTTAGCCTTTTGCCCTTTTGAAATTAATTTAAATAAACTTAATTATTTTCAATAAAATATAGTAAAATTTTAATTATTAAATACTACTAATTATTGCAATTAATTATTTATAAAATACTTTATTTTTCTAAATTGTATTGCTAATTTTCGAATTTTCACATTGTAATCTAATTAACCAGAAATTAAAGAGTAAATTAATTATAGAACCTACGTATAAAAATTATTTTAATAATCCTAAAATAGAAAATATAATTGTTATTACATAATTTCAATGCTATGTGATTAATTTAAAAGCTAATGCTTGGTTAATTTGTGAAAAAATAGATATTCATTACTGAAAAATACTTTAAAAATATTTATTGTAAATTATTAAATATAAATAAATTAATTTAAAAAGGGGAGAGTCAAAATTGACCGTCAACAGTTGTCCCTCTTTGACCGGAGACGATGAAAGAGTTTTAGGGCAAAGAAATTGAACCAAAACCAACTTTGTCCCGATTTCCACGCAAGTATTGCAGGAAATGGAGATGGTATATTGCAAGATTGAATTGAGGAAGAATTTAAAAAGATTTGGGAATGAAATTCTGGCTTTGATTTGCTTACATACCTCGGGCTTAACAAGGATCAGGCCGCATGTAGTTCTGGAGTAGGGATTTTGGGGAAGCGACACTCGTAGGAATTGTCCCAGTATCGTATTGCGACGATACTGGTCATTCATGGTAGAGACAAATGATTGGTCACTCATGGTAGCTTGAATTTTGTGGCCTGATTTGAATGATTCAAAGTTTTGAGCTCGCTGATCTTCTTGAACTGGGATCTTAGGCCCACTACTGGGTTGATTGTCCCTATAACATTGTAGTTCGGTCTGCTGCTAAGAAAACGTTCCACGTTGCGGTGCTTGTTCTTGCAAAATGAATAAAATACACGCATACCAATATATTGTAATGTAGCCTATATTAAGATGCGATGTAAATGATGCAAGAATGGTGATGCCTGGCTGCCAGTGAGCCGTTATTTGGGATTGGGATGATAGGATACTTGATCCTGACTCGATTTGTTAGCCGGACTGTTTATCGTTCCGCGACTGTCGGAGCATTTAAAAATTGTCTCCGCTTGTTGGGAGAGCTTGATTGGTAAGTGTGTCTCCGCTTGTTGGGAGATCTTTGCACTTGGAAATATCTCCGCTTGTCGGGAGAGCTTGATTGGTAGAGTGCATCTCTGCTTGTTGGGAGAGCTTCGCACTGAAGTGTAAAGTAATCTCCGCTCGGGAGTGGTTGATTAAAACCGTAATCATGCCTAAAGCTACATGAACAAAGCATTAAGACATTCAAAGCAATAGCAAATAAAATAAAATCATGCCCAAGAGATAATCTTGACTGCAAAGTTAGGTTGCGACCATCGATTGGCAGAACATCGGTGACGAGGCTTGCGATTGTCTATTCCAGTGTCCGTTGCGACGGAGCGGTGATGAGAATTGCTTTGTTGGTAAATTTTGAAGTTTGCTATATATAGGGCTCTAATTGGTGAATCCGACATTCGATTTGTACAGGGCGCTTCGATTGGTTGAGCTGACGGTTTGCTATATACAGGACTTCGATTGGTGAAGCCGGCATTCGATTTGTACAGGGCACTCCGATTGATTGGGCTGACGGTTTGCTATATACATGACTTCAATTGGCGAAGCTGGCGTTCGTTTTGTACAAGATGCTCAGATTATGTGAGTAGACGATTTGCTATGTACAAGTTTCCGTATCAGCTGTATGATTCCGAGGTACCTGCAAAGGATTCAAAAGTTAGCTTTAGTTGTACTAGAAAAATTTGAGTAAAGGAGAAAGAGGAATAATTTTAGTCAAGTGGCGGATCTGTCATTTGCCCCGGTGTGGTCATAGTTCTTCCTTACTTCATGTTGACCCTGCACTCAAAGAAAGCTTCTTAGTAGGGGGGGGGGAGTTACTTTGCGTCGACCACAGTGTCGGTTTGCCTTGGCCTTGAACATGATCGTGCCACGAAGTCCGTAGATGGAATAGATTACAGTCTATACATATATGTTGCTTTAGAAAACATTTCGAAAATAATGTGTTTTTAAGGCAAATGTCGTCATTTCGGATTATGACACGTTACGAAAGGCTCTCCACACACGAGCGTATCCTCTTGAAAACTTTGTCCTCTTGATGTTGACTTCTGTAACGCCTATGATAACGCATCTACTTGTTGTTGCGACTGCGTCCTAATTTGAACTAATGCATTACAAAGATTCTCCTAGGGTTGATATCAAACCCTTTCAGGTTGCTTACGTATCCAGAACGGAATTGGGTCTGAACGTAGTTGGTGGGTTATGATCAAATATGATGAAGATGACCGAGTCTGACTCGGGCAACCCACGTATACAAATGGAATCTAGTCAAAGCGTAGTTTGATTACAATAGATGCAAGATGATGAGATTGAGAATGAAAATGGTCGAGTCTGACCCAGACAACCTACGTATCCAAATGGAATCAGGCCGGAATGTAGTTTAATTACAAAAGACGACTGAATTTGATGAGGATTGCCTACGTATTCCTTTATGATGAAATCAAGTCGGCATAATTCCTAAGCAACTTACAAAAGTGATAATTGGTTTTTCTATTACAGGAGAAAGGGTGAGAGAAACCGAACCCTACGTGGGTTGCCTACGTATCCCTCCATGGGAAGTCAGGTTGAACGTAGTTCTGTTACATCAAAAATTCTAACTCTATTTGTCTTCATACATAGTACCTCTTGATTGCGTATGAGTTGATAGGCTTCGTATGACTCTTCCATCTATTTCTGCCAAGATTAGAGCTCCATCCGGCAATGCTCGGTGAACCATGTAAGGACCTTGCCAGTTTGGTGCGAACTTTCCTTTGGCTTAATCTTGATGGGGAAAGATTTTCTACAGAACCAACTGCCTTGGTGTGAATTGGCGAGGCTTCACTCTTTTGTTAAATGCACTGTTCATCCTATTCTGATATAATTGACCATGACATACTACATCTATTCTTTTCTCGTCAATGAGTATGAGTTGTTCCTGCCTGACCAGTATCCACTTTGCGTCATCCAATTTTGCCTCTTGAATGACTTTTAAGGACGATTTGTTTGACCTTCATGGGTATCACCGCTTTATTGCTATATACCAACATGTACGACATTGCCCCAGTGGATGTTCTCATGGTAGTCTGATAACCCAGTAAAGCGAAGGTAGTTTCTCGTGCCATTGCATGTGATTGTCCACTATCTTTCGCATAATTCTCTTGATATTCTTGTTGGTCGCTTCGACTGCCCCATTCATTAGGTCTGTAGCCTGTGGAATTGCAGTGGACGATTCTGAACTTCTCGCAGATTTCTCTCATGAGGTCGCTTTTTAGGTTAGCGGCATTGTCAGTGATGATAGACTTCGGTATCCCAAATCTGCAGACGATGTTATTTTGGACAAAATCTGCCACTATCTTCTTCGTGACCGCTTTGTAAGTTGATGCCTCGACCCATTTGGTAAAATAGTCGATAGCTACCAAAATGAAACGATGTTTGTTTGATGTTGCGGGCTCTACAGATCCAATTACATCCATGCCCCAAGCGACGAACGGCCAAGGTGAACCCATTACGTTTAGCTCATTTGGTGGGACCCGGATGAAATCCCCGTGAATCTGGCACCGGTGACACTTCTGCACGAAGCGTATGATGTCGCTTTCCATAGTCATCCAAAAGTATCTAGCTCTCAAAATCTTCTTGGCTAGTGTGAACTTGTTCATGTGGGGTTCGCATGTCCCTACATGTGTTTCCTCTAATAGTCTGGTTGCTTTAGCAATGTCGACACATCTCAACAAACCTAAGTTTGGGGTCCTCCTATACAGGACTTCCCCATTGAGTAAAACGTGGTTTGCCAGCCTCTTAAGGGCTCGCTTTTGACCATTAGTAGCATTCTCCGGGTATTCCCTGGTCGCAAGGAATTTCTTGATGTCGTGGTACTATGGTTTACCATCGGGTTCTTCTTATACATGGAAGTAATAGGCATATTGATCCCTGATCTCTACCTCAATAGGGTCGATGTAGTTCTTGTCTGGATGCTGAATCATAGACGATAGTGTTGCAAGGGCATTGACGAACTCGTTCTGAATCCTGGGAACGTGCTTGAACTCAATCTTTGTGAGTTTCTTGCACAACCCTTTCACGTAGAGCAGGTACGGCAGTATCTTGACATTCTTGGTGGACTATTCTCCTTGGACTTGGTGTATCAGCAAATCAGAATCTCCTATGACCAAAAGTGCTTTGATGTTCATGTCGACTGCTATTCTGATTCCAAGGATGCACGCTTCGTATTCAGCCATATTATTGGTACAAGGGAATCATATCTTTGCCGATGCTGGATAATGTTGTCCAGATTCTGAAACAGGGACTACCCCAATTCCGACTCCTTTGAAATTTGATGCTCCGTCGAAAAAGATTCTCCACCCAGGGTATGATTCTGCAATATCTCCCCTGACAAATAGTACTTCTTTATTAGGGAAGTACGTGGTAAGCAGTTCGTAATCTCCATCCACTGGATTCTCGGCGAGGTAAAGCTTGTCCTTTGATAGCCTTCTGAGTTATGTATACAATATCAAATTCGCTAAGGAGAATTTGCCATAACAAGTTTTTCGATGGACATTGGCTTCTGAAAAATGTACTTGAGCAGGTCGAGCTGAAATATAAGATGCGTGGCGTACACTCATATGTAATGCCTTAGCTTCCGAGCAATCCAAGTCAGAGCACAATAAATGCATTCTATCAAGGTATACTTGGCCTTGCATGGCGTGAACTTCTTGCTTAAGTAGTAGATGGCCTGCTCTTTTCTCCCAGTTTCATCATGATGCCCCAATACACAGCCGAAGGCATTGTCCAAGACTGACAAATAGAGTAACAATTGTTTCCCCAATTCAGGGGGAACCAATACTAGAGGGTTTGAAAAATACTCTTTGATTCTGTAGAAGACTTTCTGGCATTGCTCCGTCCATTTTGTGGCGGCATCTTTCTTCAACAACTCTAAAATGGGTTCACAGATTACCATGGATAGGGCTATGAAACGACTGATGTCAAACTGCCCAAGAAACTCATGACATCCTTCTTGCTCTTTAGTGGCGGTAATTCTTGGATGGACTTGATTTTTGATGGGTCCAGTTCTATCCCCTTCCTGCTTACGATGAAGCCCAATAGTTTTCCAACAGGGACTCCGAACGCGCACTTTGTTGGGTTCAACTTCAAATTGTACCTTCGTAGGCATTCAAAAAATTTCCTCAAGTCGTCCAAATGCTCCGAGATCCTTCGAGACTTTATGATGACGTCATCCACATACACTTCAATCTCCTTATGAATCATGTCGTGAAAAAGGGTCGTTGTGGCCCTCATGTAGGTGGCACCGGCGTCCTTGAGACCGAATGACATAATTCTATAACAATAGACTCCCCAAGGTGTGGTGAAAGTTGTCTTCTCTGCATCTTCCTCGTGCATTAAGGTTTGATGGTATCTAGCGAAACTATCCACAAATGACTACAGTTCATGCTTCGCACATTTGTTGATGAGGATGTGGATGTTTGGCAGAGGGAAATCGTCCTTTGGACTAGCTTTGTTGAGATCTCGGTAATCCATACATATTCTGATATTTCTTTCCTTTTTGGGCACTGGGACGATGTTTGCCAACTAGCTTGGATAGTTGGTGACCCTTACTACATTTGCCTCTATCTGTTTGGTCACTTCTTCCTTTATCTTTAGACTTAAATCAGGTTTGAACTTTCTGGGCTTCTGCTTGACGGGCGGTCTGGTAGGGTCGGTGGGAAGTCGGTGTGAGACAATGTCGGCGCTTAATCTTGTCATGTCATCATAGTACTATGCGAGAACATCGGCGTACTGTCGGAGGAGCTCAATAATTTTTTCCTTCTACTTGGCTTCTAGGTGAATATTGATTCTGGTTTCTTTTATATCTTCTTCACTTCCAAGATTGACCACTTCTGTTTTTTCCAGGTTGGGCTTTTTCTGACTTTCCAACTGCTCGATTTCCTGCGGGAGATTGTTGGGCATCATGTTCTCGTCATACTCCTCGTAATCCGAGTCGTTACGCTCAATGATTTCGTTACATGTCATAATCGTGGAACATGGTTTTTTATCGGTGTGATTACTGCAAAGAAAAAGCTAAGTATAAACAAAGCGGTAAATGAAGTTTCAATATTTAGGAAAATGATTCTTTTTATTTCATCTAAAAGGGGGAACGTCTTAAGCGTTCATATGAGGCAAATGACAAAAGAGTACAGACACGGTAAAGGCCTCAATTGATTGTGCTCTTTTCATATAGTTCCATACTACCAAGACTCCAGGCGAACCAAAGATGGACTGGCAGTCCAATTCTGCAGCTCTTCCCCTGGTTTGACATCCCTGATAGTTGGTGTCTTGATGTCAGTTCCTTCACAGTATTCTTCAATCATATTCACGAACAGCTTTCCCATTCCATCGATGATATCATCATCAGGTACTAAACTCTATCCCGGACTTGCAACATGCTCTGGCCCAAAAACCTTTTTCCCCTGAGCTAACAGTGCGAGCTTTCCCTTCCGGAGGCTGATATCCTATGCCAGCCCTTACTTTCTGCCCATTATGTTCAATTGGCTCTGTGATTCCATCTGAGTTGGCTCCCAACCATGTTCCTTGCCTGTATCCATATTTCATCATCTCCCTCACAGTCATCTTGGATCTATACGACAACTATATTCCCAAGTTTTGTTCAACCTTTTCCATCTCAGTAGTCTACATGATTTCCACAGCATGGAAGGCAACTCCGTCCACCCCTTCAATGAATGGTACGACATACTCAAAATAGGCGGAGTGACCCCACTTGCCATGAACCATGATCTCCAGGCATCCCCACTCAAATTTTATGCATTGATGCAAAGTAGATGGCACGGCCCCTGCCATATGTATCCAGGGCCTGCCCAGCAGCAACTTGTAAAAAGAGGAGATGTCCATCACTTGAAACAACACCGAAAAACAAACCGACTCGATATATAAGGCTAGATAAATTTCTCCGATAACATCTTTTTGCGAACCATCGAATGCTCTCACCCTCACATGGATTTCTTTGACTTCCCTCAAATGAATTCCCAACTCCCGTAGGGTGAATAGCGGACAAATGTTGACTTCTGATCCGCCATCGACCAATACTCAAGACACTATTTTGTTCCCGTACTTGACTGTGATGTGAAGAGCCTTGTTGTGACTTGCACCTTCAATAGGAAGTTCGTCTCTTCTGAAGGTGATCATGTTTGCTTCGACCATTTTCCCAATTGTCGCGGCCAACGCCTCGCTAGTGGTGTTACTTGGTATAGTTACCCCACTTAGTACTTTCAACAGGGCGTCCTCATGAATGTCAGAGCTCATTAATAGATCCATGATAGATATCTGTGTTGGAGTTTTCTTTAGCTGCTCTTCCACAAAATACTCTTTGCTTAACATTCATTTCCAAAACTCAACGGCTTCTGGGTCTGTTATGTTCCTCCTTGGAATTGGTTCTCTCCCTGAATTTCTTCGATTGACATCTTCAGGGGCGTAGCATCTCCCAGACCTAGTCACACCATAGGCTGCATCAGAGTCTGTCATTTTAGCCTTTCCCTTTTGTCGGTATGTCTATGGGACAGTTTTGTACTCCCGACCTTCTTCGTCTCGAGTAGCATCGCAAGGTTGCTGCGGATAATGATCGGAACCTTTTGAGGAGGGATCCTTATGGCTTCTGCGTTTCCTATAGTGACAATTGTTCCCTTCAGGTCATACTCTTTGTCTAATGTGATCATGTTAGCTCCCTGGTTTCGATGATTTGGCAGTGGGTTGCGATTCACATTAGGTGGTGTCGGAGTGCACTGAATGGCTCCGCTCTTCATCAGGGTTTCAATTTCATTTTTCAACTTGAAACAATCTTTAATATCTTGTCCAGGTACATTGGAATGGTACACGCATCTTTTAGTGGCATCAAAATACTTGTAAGGATGTTCAGGAACCCTTCCCTCGATTGGGTATATCAATCATGCTATTCTCATTCTTTCGCATAATTGGGCCATAGGCTCAGCAGTCGGGGTAATAAGTTCTAGGACACCTCTCTTCAAAGTTGGGACGAGGGCATGGTGCATAAGCAGGTCGGTTCTGATGAGTAGTGGTTTGGACATGAGCATATGGTTGTTGTGGGTTTTGGTTGTTGTTGGCTCGAGGAGGGTTGTATTATGGTTGAGGGTGGTAATATGGATGGGTATTATAAACTAGAGCGTAAGTAGGTGGTGGTGAGTGGTTGTTTGGGGAATAAGAGGTGCTCCCGTGATGTGGGTTGGGTTAGTAGTAAGGGACGACTGCTGAGACCTCCTCTTTCTTCTTCTTTCCGCTTCCGATTGACCCTGACTGGATGGACTTACTTCCCGCTTGTAGTACTTCCATGGATTGAACTTTACCAAATTTTATGCCCTCTTCCAAGAAATCTCCCGTCTTGACCAGCTCGGGGAACTTCTGTCCCATCAGATTTTCAAAGTATATTCCCTCATGGGCTTTGATGAAATATTTGGTTAGCTCACCGTCATGCGTATTCTTGGAATGACCCGGATAGTTTTGTTTTTGTAGGTTCACCACTACGAACTGATTAGGAGTGATTTCTGTATTGAATCGAAAAAGATTCATGAAGTCCCCCGCCATATCTTGCCAAGTTCTCCAATTTCGCGGATCCTGTCGAGTATTCCAGGTGAGTGCTTCGCCCGACAAACTTCTTATAAATAACTTCATCCATAGCTTCTCATACCTCCCCACTCCAACTAACTTGTCACAATATGGCCTCAGATATGCGTGAGGGTCCCCCGTCCAATTGAAGATAGTGAACTTTGGGGGTTTGTACCATGCCGGCATATCCACATCTGGATGAATACACAGGTCCTTATAGTCCAAACCTTCACTTCCGTGGGAAATTTGGAGACTCTTCATTTGCCTTATCAACATTTGAATCTGCTCAGATACTGACTCTTCTTCCTTACGCCTGGCTTCTCTCTCCATCTCAGCGTATTGGTCAATCTCAAAAGGCACCCTGACCGTGACAGGTGCTGTAAAGGTAGGTCCAACATGGCATATACATAGGGAATGTGCCACTCATGGGTGGCGGCATGTGCCACATGTATGTGCTGGTTAGTGGTGAAAGTGACTTCGTCACGAGGAGGGGTAGTTACGTTAGTGGTAATAGGCGGGTTCTGTGATGTCTGAGTGTATTATGGTACGTAAGGAGTGTGGATAGGGGAATTTGGTGGGTTAGCGGGGGTTACTGGAGGTATGACTTGAGTGGTGGGAGTTGAAGTTGGGGTGTTGTTATTTTGGCATGATGTGGAAGGAAAGTGATCTGGAAGTGAATCCAAAGAAGGGAATTTAGGTGGCTGAGGAAGTGTTATCACGACCAGGTGCGCGAGTTCTATGATATGTTGTACCTCCTCCCTTAAGGACTCCATTTCCTGGGCCATCCTGTCCACGTGTTCATCATTCCTAGTGTTGTCATTTTTCCCCGATCGCCCCGAGATGTCGGCTATGACTAGAGCATGTTCAGTTAGGTCTTCTGCGGCTGACATTTTTCTCTTTGACTTTATATTGTATGGTGGTTCTACCAGTTTTGGTCGACACAAACCAACTTTATTTTCTTTTGGGGGGTAATAATAAAGCAAAAGAAAAATAAGAAGAAAGAAAAAGAAAAGGAACAAGAGTCAGTTTCTTTATTTATACGAGCAGGAAATCATACAGAGCAGATAATTCATGCATTACATATGGCGCGTTCCTAGAATTCGCAGGGACCTCTCATTGCCGGAGGTAGGCCTAATTCGCAGATATTTGACAGACGTTTAGACTTGACACATTTTAGATTTGAAGCAATTTGTTTTCATTGACGATTTGGACTGATAGAAGTGGGAACAATGATTGTTTCATAGAATTGCATGGGCTCGGACAACTCGCCCTTTTGGAAAGTAAAAGAGAAAACTAGGGATAAGGGTACAAAGTGGGAAAGATGGGAAATCAACCAACTCTAATAACCATCCCTTGAGTCGTTTCCCATGTCCTTCTCTTCTTCTGGCTCCTCTTTCGGATCCTCCTCTAGGTCTTCCTCAAACTCCTCCTCATCATCGTTGAATTCAAACTCCTCTTACGGATCTTCTTTTGGCTCTGTGCTTGATTCTACTCGTATGCACTCCACTTCCCGATCATCATCTTCAGTAGGTGGCAACATGTGGTCAATGTATCCTAGGACCACCTGACGATGCATTGACGTGGTCACAAGATAATGTGGCAGGATCTCATGGTAAATCTGCAAAGCAACCACCGCATCCTCTAACCAGGCTATACCCTCTCTGCTTGAGCGAGCCAGTTCTTCTTCTTCATTAATCCACACGTAATACTCAGGAGTACACCATGAGTTTTGACCCATAGGCATTGTTACAGGTCGTTCCACTCTTCTTGCAGCCTTTTTATCCTAGAAATTGGGATATGTCCATTGTACTCATCCTCATATAGCGTTGTCCTTGTCCACAAAGGCACATCTAGGATCCTCCCAAACTGTCTGAGGACAAGCAGAGGTGAGTATGGTTGAATGCCTTCCAGTCAGATCAGCTCAATGAAGTATTTCTGATGAGTCCTCAAGATTGCCCTTCCACCTAACTAAGAGAGTTTCCAAATGATCCATTCTCCTTTCAGATTGGTCAGCGTTTCCCTCCATTCTTCTTGCCCATGTGGGGAGATCCAGTGTCTCATTCTTTCATTGTGGTTGCGGTTCATATTAATTACGCCCACGAAGTAGTCGATGGTGGCTTCTCACTAGAGGAAATGTTCGGTAGCCCAGATCTGAAGCAGCAAGTTACAACCCTTAAAGAAAGCATACCCTCGTGCACATGCAGACAAAGCCCTCAGCATCTCAGCTAACACCATCGGCACCAAAGTAGCTTGAAGATTTCCACGAAAGGTTGCCAGGACCACTGGTAACAGGTTGATGTTGATACGCCCCTTCACTGCGGGAAGACCAATAATCCCAACAGTGCTATTGTGAAAAGTGATAGGCATGAGACTCTCCCATATTGCTTGGTCACATTGAAACTCCCCTGAATACCATTCGTAGCTTTCACGGTGCCCAAATCTATCGAACATCTAGTCGAGACTCACCCATCCATCCTCGATACTTCTGAGACTTCTGCTGTTGGCAAGTCCTAAGCCATCCAAGAACCGGTAACCAAGCATAGTAATAAGAAATACTGGCTTTCTTCCATTGAACGCCAGTTCCCTAAAACTTATGACTTCTTCCAATGTCAGTACTAAGTCACAGTCGACAAATTTGAACACCACCTTAGCCGGATCCCAAAATTCTATCAACAGTCGAGTGAGCATCCTGTCTGCTCGGATGGTCATCAATGCAGTTAGTTCCCCCAGGTGCATCCAAACCTCATCTCCGTGTTCCCGACGAATATTCTTCCACCATTGTTTCAACTTATATGGTTCTCCCATTACCATGCTGATTTCAAGGATGTTTTGGTTGATTTCCAGTTTTTGAGGTGGGTAAAATAAAGATATTTGGGTAAGTGTTTGCTTCGTATCCTTAAGTGTCTTGTCATGTTTGTTTGTCTTTCCATAGAAGTCATGTTGTTGGGTGCATGACCCCTTGACATCAGGATGGATTTCCAAATTGTGTGTCGGTACTAAGGATCGACTCACCTAAGGTTTATGCAGTATGACCTATTTTACTAGAGTAGAGTGTTTCCTACTTTTGAACTGGACTAGAGGTTGCAAGAAGTTATGTTAGTTGACCTGACAAAGCCATACTTTGAAACTAGAGAGTTTTGAAAAGAAGGTTCAGAGGGGTGTAAAAGACAACCCCCGCGTGCCATTGTGTATGATAGTGATGGCCAAGACTCAATTGGAAGAAATATGATGACAGTATGTATAAAGCAGTAACAGACAAAGGCATAGCGGCAATAAGCATGATAATCATAAAGACTAAATAAAGCAGGTAAGCATGTAATTGTAATTTCAACTATAATCACAGCAATGCATAAATAAATCTAGAGGCAAAATTAGTCTAAGTATGCCAAGGTCAGAACCCAAGTGTGATATCCCCAACAGAGTTGCCATGTTGTTGCACCCTATTTTGCACTAGTCAAGACAAGATTCAACTTGTGGTTTCTCTATTGTTAATGAAAGAGAGTTGCCACCTAATATTTAAAGGTATACTAGGGTACCTATTTAATTACTAAGTTATATTCCTTACAGGTCTGCAAACCGGTGAGATTATGGGTAAGGGTTCTTGTTCTTCTAAGGGGAAGGCATTAGGCACCCCTTAAAATCTACCTGAGGTAGCTCCATAGGACTTAGACTAATCTTAAGGAATTAGTTATTTATACTATAGTTTATTAATACTAAGGCATGGCTTACTATATATTAAAAGGTGTGTATATATAAGACTTAAGAGGGATGTGAAATTATAAAAGAGTTATTGAAGGTTAAGAGAGTTCTGAAAATAGTCCATATTGTAAGACTTGTAATTATGAAAGTAATTAATTTAAAGAATAGAGGCTTGTATAATTTTAAAAGATGTTCGTAAGAAAAGTGATTCTAAATGTACCTTGGTTTTAAAAATTCTGAAGAAGGCGAATCTTTGAAAATTCATTTGGGTGACCGTTTATTACTATTTTTCAAGAAAAAATCTGGTTTCATTCCCTATTAGCAAAGACCGGCGATTCTTTTTCTAATTTCCTTTGAAAACGGGTTGTTGTTTTTGATTGGCGCCTAAACTTCAAAAATCTTTGAGAAAGGTGAGTGTACGTGATGAAGAAGTTATAATTAACGGGGCGAAGATTAATTACTAACTAATTCCCTTTAAGTCCTATATTAGTTAAAGTTTGCCTATGTTTCATGTAATATTATAGCATGAAGGTAAAGTACATAATCTAATATATGAGTGTTAAATACATGATAATGAAATATGATAAAACAACAAAGGCAGTAAGCGAAGATAATGAAACAGTAAACTAGGCTATAGAAATAATGAACAGTAACGAAAGAAGTAAGGGAGAGAGGACTGAACTCTGATGGTTGGACCTCAATAAGATATGCCCAACAATTGAAAAGCGCGACTATAGCTGACTAGACTCCTCAGAAAATGCAGCGAAGATGGTTTGGGTCTGAGTTCCGTAGGAACTCAGCAAGCCCAGATGTGTACATGCCCAAAAAGAAATAGGGTAATTAGAAGTATATCCCACATTCTCAACATATTCAAAACATATATGAACTGTATATAGACAAACGGTCGGAACAAGAAAATAAACAATTTGTGGGAAATTATATTAATGTGGTGGTTTTACTCGTCAAATAATTCACATTGAAAATCTTTCGTTGTCATTAAACATTAAACCCCCAAAGAACTAAATGTGTCAATGAATTAAGGGTTAAGAAGGAAGTTCTACTCAAGGTCGATGCTCCCTTTAAATCCCTCGATACTTCAAAGTTCCCAAGAGACTCAAGGCCCAGGGCAATGCTTGTGCCAGGGAGGGCAGCCCAACCTAGAGTCAAACTCCACTCCCAAATATCTGTAATCACTAACAACATGTTTTTCTTATAGGATTAAATGCCAATGAGGACCTTTCAATGTAAACTAAATGCTATAGCATTATTCACCACAAAAATATATTTTCCCTCCTAACATAAGAACATATAGTCTATATTGGATACCAAAAAAATATATATCGCAAGAAGATAAAGATCTGGCATTAAAACATATACAGGTGAGGAGCAGAAGCATCATAAGCATACTACAAAGGTCTGAACATTAGAGCAGAGGTTCTTGTTTCTGGGAAAACCTAATGTGAACTGGTTGGTTTGCTTTTAGCACATACCTGATTTGATACTACTATTTTAACACTTTAAGAAAATCAACAATGAGAATTCAGGCAACACAGTCATGACTAAATTTCTTAGATGATTGATAGCATTTGTGTTTTTGTGTTTGTTTCTTTTAAGTGTTAGGTGGTTGGTTGTGTTAGGTAAGAGAATTGAAGGCTCCTATTTATTGTGGCTATTGAGGCCTAGGGTTTTCAGCAGATTCAGACTTGGTGGTGGACAGTGAGGATTACCAGTTGATGCAAGAAAAATTGAGTGGAAATCTAAGAGACATAGGTGAAAATCAGTGAGGGTTTTACTTGAAGGGGGAGAGATTGACACATTGAAGGCAAGGACCATCGGATAAAGCTTCAATGTCCATAGGTCATTGCGTTTGACCTCTGGACCTCGAATAATCATGATTAGATTCTGAGATATGCTCGTGCACGCTCCGATTTGAAAGAACATAACAGAAAACAGATGATTTAAACTTTCGTCTTTGAGTCTAGGGTTAAGCTTTGGGGACTTCAAATTTTATCGGTGAAAGGGGAAAGGTTTAGCGAGAATCGCAGACAAAGGAGATAGGATGGATGATTTCCTGATGGATTCATGACCTTGCACGAATTTGTGCAAAGCTTTTGATTGATTTGAGCATGTAAGTTTGAGAGAAAAGGGAGAGAAAGATGAAAGTGAGGGAGTCAGTTTCGTGTTAGAGTGATTAGGGTTTGGGAGATAGAAGTGACCGTCTTTGGGTTTAAGATAGGAGAATAGGATCTGGGCCGTTGATCTTTTAGATCAACGGTCCTAATATTTTAGGATTAAAATATTTTAAATGAGGGAATATGAGGGTCGTCGGATCTATGATTTTGGACGGCGGAGATTGAGTCTTATAGGACTAAACAAAAAATAGAATAATGAGGATTAAATACAAACCGTTGATAGGATAGACCAATGGTCCAGATTCATTTGTGTTTTCTTTGTGAGTGGTAGATACAGGTAATGTGGCGTGATCTCATTGGTCCAGAAGAGGTGACAAAGATTGCCAAAGTAGAGAGAAGGGAATCGGGTCTGGGTCAGATTTGGCTTTGGGCTTGATAATTGGGCTGAAATTTATTTAAAGTATAGCCACTCTATGTTTAATTAAGGAATTGCAATTATAACCCTTTAACCTTTTACCCATTTGAAATTAATTTAAATAAAATTAATTATTTTCAATAAAATGTAGTAAAATTATAATTATTAAATACTTCTAATTATTACAATTAATTATTTATAAAATACTTCCTTTTCCTAAATTGTATTACTAATTTTCTAATTTTCACATAGTAATCTAATTAACTAGAAATTAAAGAGTAATTTATTAAATTAATTATAGAACATGCGTATAGAAATTACTTTAATAATCCTAAAATAGTAAATATATTTGTAATTATATAATGTCAATGCTATGTGATTAACTTAAAAGCTAACCTTGGTTAATTTGTGAAAAAATAGATATTCATTACTGGAAAATACTTTTAAAATATTTATTGTAAATTATTAAGTATAAATAAATTAATTTAAAAGAGTAGGATCAAAATTGGCCGTCAACAATTGTGCCTAACTCACTTGCTATGCAAACCAAACATAACAAAAATGGAACATAGTAACAAAAATAATATAAATCCAACACCAACTGACATAAATAAATGCGTCAATACATAAATCCCCCAGAACTAGTAATATAGAGTCATGAGCTCTAAAATTGAAGTATAAGCCTGGAATACAAAATGAAAATACTATCTGAATGAAAGCAACAACACTGAAATGAAAAGAGACGCCAAAGACTGCGATTGAGATGCAACTCTATCTCATCTCTCGAAGATACTCATAGCAGCAATCGCAACGGCTCTTGGCTCGATCCAACACCTGGATATGCATAATTAAGTGCAAAGTATAGTATGTATACAACCGACATCATGTACTCAACAAGTATCATAACTAACCTCAGGGGGGTAATAGAAGTAAGAATTATCAATGATACTCGCTAATAACCTGTTTAGTTCATAAATTTCACAAGGACACAACAATAATATCATCAACTCATAAATCACAGATGAAGTCATCTCGGTACACATGAGATAACGTGCCCAGCTCTGTATCAATTATCAATCCAACACATATAGAAGATATGCACAAAAAGGCATGTATACATTCCTGATCTAGTATATGGAGAAGATATGCTAATAAAACATGGATACATCCAAGGAAATTGCAAGTAGAGAAGAATGCAATAACAAAACCAAACATTGATAAGTTTTTCCTCATATCGCGTATACACCATCAAGAGAGAAACGAGAGAGGGTGACCCTAGGGGGGTGGATCCTTATCCACACTATGCACAGACAACTCATGTGCCATATATAACAACCTCACGGATAACTCATGTGCTAACATAACTCAGATCCGCACGGACCACTCACGTGCTATCAACCCAGTCCATATCACTCCGAAATCATATACAAGAATACATGTACATGAACAATGAGTACCAAATTACATACTCATGGACTGATATAAGTGATATGCTAAGGTGTAGGCATGTACGAAGTATACTACCATAGTTCAAATTAGACGATTACGCCGCAAGAATAGTAATTTACATGTTGAACAGGACATCAACCTACAAGTAATCTCTAACATGATTCTATAGCTCACGAAGTGGGTGCAACATAAGAAGCATGATAACATGAAGCTTAGCAATCAATTCAGGGCATATAATAGCCTAATCACTACCCCCGAGCATGGATAATATCCCGGTGCATGCACATGGGCTCTATCCCCTCACATGTGTGCCACTCGTAGTGCATAGCCAACACTACTAACTCAAGAGACTAGTGCCTCAACCAAGTTTAGGTAATATACTTACCTCAAGCAAGCCAAATCAATACTTTAGAAATCCTTTTCCCCGTGAATCAACATCCGGACGGCTCGAATATAGTAACTCAATAACATCAATAAAAGCCATATGAAATAACCATAAATATTAAATCTATGATCTTGATACGAATATACAAAGTCAACCCAAAAAGTCAACCCCGGGTCCCGAAGTCCGACAAAACTCACAAATCCCGAACACCATTTCTAATACGAGTCCAAATATATGTGTTGCATCCAAATCCAACCTCAAATTGACCCCCAAATCACCAATTTTCATTCTCTAAAAACCATGGCAGAAACCCCAAATTTCTCCTTTAAAATCACATAAACTAGGTGTAATAATCTATGGGAAATCAATATCTAACACCAAAATCAAGTAGAGTTTACTTACCCCTTTAATTGTAGTGAAAAAACTCCAAAATCGCCCAAGATGAGCTCCACAACTCCAAATAATGAAAAATAACCAAAGCCCACAAATGATATAATCTTCCTAGCAGTTCCGCATTTGCGGACCCAAATCCCGCTTGTGCAGTACCGCATCTACGGAAAAACCATCACAAATGTGGAAGTCACTTAAATTCCCGACCAGTCGCTTCTACGAACACCCACCCGCATCCAACCGCTTCTGCAGAGGTCTTACGCTTTTGCACTAGCTCATCTGTACTCACCACACCGCATCTACGGACTCTACGCTCAGCCAACCTCCTTCACTTCTGCGCACCCAATCCCGCATATGCGACTTTGCACCTATGCACCTTCCTTCGCATGTGTAATTGCACTAGGTCTAAGGCTGTCCAACCGGACGGGCCGTCCCGTCCCGTCCCGGTCCTAGTCCCATCTCGGTCCTGGTCCCGTCCCGCGTCCCGTCCCGTCCCACTTAATTCTAAACGGGATGGGCCCATGTTAAATAGGACACGGGATGGGATGGAATGGCCATTCTGTCCCGTCCCGTCCAGTCCCGCCTGTCTCACCTATCCCGTCCCGTCTCGTGCGTCCTGTCCTGTCCCGTCTCGTCCTGTCCCGTCCCGTCCTGTCCCATCCCGC
>AWOL01S0015966.1:33636-115881 GCA_000715115.1 Nicotiana otophora | reverse complement strand
CCAACTTATGCACCGGCCATTAATGAAATGATTGCAAAATTTAAAAAGTATTTTTTCCCTATTCCCCAAGTTTATTTAATTTCTACTATACTTAACCCATCTTTAAAATTAAGAGGTGCAAATGGACTTGTTAGTAAAATTTATGAGAATTTAGCAATTCAAGAAAATGAACAACCATCTCTCAAAGACTGTCAAGCTAACATATATTCTTATGTTAGATCAATGTTTGATAAATATAAATCTATGGAAACAACAGGTGGTGAAACTAGGGAAGAAGAAGAAGAATTCAATGAGATACTTAACACTGGGAGCTATGATGACATGTAACTCATGGAACTCATAGAACATCAATCAACATTGCCAATTTCAGAACAATGTCCGAGAGAAATTATAGATAAGTTACAACGAAGTTATATAAGAGCTTACAAATATTAGTATGATAATTTATAATTGGCTACTAAGAGGCCTAGTTCAAACAAAACCCTTCCTAGAAGGTGGCTGCGTAGATTAGATGCTCTTCAAAAGAATTATATTTGTATGTGAGATTTGAAAGTTCTATTAATAAAATAAAAGGCTCTAAGCGTTGAATTATTTTTATGAATTGTCTTACACTCTTACTTAGTTACTTAATGGCTTAAAATTATATTAAATAAATTATAACTCTATTATAAATTTATAATTACTAGAATATTTCATTACAAGTCATTTGTTTTAATATTTTATAATTCTGTACTTAGTTTCCTAATTTCTGTTTAATTTTTAAGTTTATTAAATAAGCCAAAAAACTAGTTGTTGCAAACTTTAAAAACTTAGTCATTGTCAAAAAAATAGCTGTTGCCAAACTCAATGCTTAAATAATTGTTTTTTAAAATGGCACTTAAGGCCCGCGAATCCGTCCCGTCCCGTCTTGTCCCGTTTCATCCAGTCTCGTCCCTTTTGTTCCATCCTATTTTGTCCCGTCCTGCCACCGTCCCAGCTAAATGCCGTCCCGTCCCATCCCGTCCTGTTAATTTTGTCCCGGCCCATCCCGGCCCGTCCCGTTGGACAGCCATAACTAGGTCTGCCAACCAACAACCAAGCTCAACCACTTTCCGGGTGGTCCGAAACCCATTCGGGCCCCTCAGGACCCGTCCGAGCATATCAACAAGTCCCAAAATATCACACGGTACCACTTGAGGCCTCAAATCACATAAAAATAATATCAAAATCACGAATCACACCTCGATTCAAGCCTAAGGAACTAATCACACCTCGATTCAACTCGGAATGACCTTAAATCTTGCGCACAAGTCCCAAGTTACATAACAAACCTATTAAAATTCCTCAAACAATACTACAAACCTGATATCAATAAAGTCAACTCCCGGTCAATACTATGAACCTTCCCAACCTTCACATTCCAACTTTCATCAAGCCAAAATAATCTAAAAATCTCCGAATCAAAATCCGGACTTATGTCTAAGTCCAAAATTATCATACGGACTTATTGGAACCATAAAAATACCATTATGGGGTTGTCTACATAAAAGTCAAACTTCGGTCAACTTTCATAACTTAAGCTTCCAACCTTGGAACAAAGTATTCCAATTCAATCCAAAACTTTCCTGAAACCAAACCAACCGCACTCACAAGTCACATAATAACAAACACACATCTGTAAAGCATCAAATAGGGGAAACATGTCTAAAATACTCAAAACAACCAGTCGGGTCGTTACAATCGTTCGGTAGACACATGCATGCACCATACCTTGGTTCCCATCTATGTTTTCTATCTTGTATGTTACTTTCACGTCTATGTTCCTTATGTAGTTTACCTATATGTTTCCTATTTGGCCTATTACTATCATAGCTATGTCCCTACCTTGTTTGTTACCGTTACATATACGCTTTTACTTGATTTACTGTTATACATGTCCTTACCTAATTCATGCATTTACTTGTTAATAGCCTTTACACATTACATGCCTTTATTTATTACGTGCTTTACTTATTAAAGGTTTTTACTTGTTACATGATTTAACTTAATACATGCCTTCACTTACTACATGCCTTTACTTGCTACATATTTATACTTGTTGCATGCCCATACTTGTTATATGATTTCTCTTATTAAATGCCTCTACATGAAACCTGCTTTTACTTGCTACATGTATTTACTCATTTCATGTCTTATCCTTCTATGCTATGTCAAACTAGGTGACTATTAGATTGGTTGTGTATTTAGTGTTTTGTGGAAGCCATGTTCAATATATATTTATACGGGAGACTAGCTTTTGGATACTGGATTGCCCATATTACTTTGTTCAAGTTTGTATTTCCTAGTTGAATTTCGCGTGTTTGTTCTCTTTATGTTATATTGCGAATTTTTTCGTGCTTGGTTGTTTTTGGATGAGTTCATATGAACTGATTTTGGGATCGGGTTGTACGCCAAAATGATATTTATATTGATATTGGGATTGGGTTGCATGCCACAACGGAATTTATATTGATGTTGGGATCGAGTTTCACGTCGCAACAGTGTTCATACTGATATTGGGATCGTGTTTCACGTTGCAACGATGTACGATGTTGTTATGGATATTTGGTCATGATATTTGTGTGTATTTCATGATTGTTGTTTTCCTTTATAAGAATGGTTCATAGGGCTATGTCTTTGTTTGCCATGTTTATTAACTTGCTCCTTAGTTCTCTGGTCGATGTTGTTGATATTATATGTCATATTTCTTTCCTTGTTGTCCTGCTTATTATCTGCACAGGTAAAATAGTAAGTGAGTATCTTCTGACTTAAAAACTTTACCACTACTTCACCGAGGTTAGTCAAGTTACTTACTGAGTACATAGGGTCAGTTGTACTCATACTATACTTCTACACCTTACATGCCGATCTTGGAGCTGGATAGCTGTGGAAAACGAAGCCTTATATTGAGGATGCACCAGCATTCCAAATTCAATCTACCCCTTGTTCATGGTAGTACAAGATTTCATTTCTGTTTATATAAACTTCAAACAAATATTGTATTTATTTCTCATATCAATTTTGCAAATCTAAATCATAGTGGCTCATGACTTGTACTACCAGTGCTTAGGATAGTTGTATTGAATCCCTTTGTTATGTTTATTCATTATCGCTGATGGTATCTTACTATACTGGTGACTTATGATGTTTGGGCTTACCTAGCATGTCAGGTTAGGTGCCATCACGACTAGGTGGATTTTGGGCCGTGACAAGCTGGTATCAGAGCTCTAGGCTTATAGGTTCTACGAGTCATGAGCAAGTATTTAATAGCATCTTGTGGATCAGTATGATGACGTACATACCTATCTTTGAGAGGCTACAGGGCATCTAGAAAACTTCTTTTCTTTCTTTCCTTTTCGTGCGACCTCGATTCAGCTTGAAGCCTAAATCTCCAATTTCTTTCTCTTCGATCGCTTGTGATGCTGATTACTCAGACTGATATGTGCATTGACGGCTTGTGATATTATAGATAGGATACAAAGGACTATGGATACTTGATCATCGTCTCGATGTGTTGTAATATTTTGAGATGTGGATGTGTTGGTGGATCTTTTAGTCGTTTATTGGAAGAATGAAGTTGATTCATTTATCTTGTTGAAGATTATAGACTCCGGAAGATTAATTGATTGCTTAGTGGTTAGGACTATGGTAGGGTCATAGGAAGATGTCGATTTGAGGTTAGCAAGTGGTTTATCTCGTGCGAGAAGAATTGAGGTTGTGTGATTCGTATGAGGCTTCTACTCAGTGGAATATATATACTACCATTTCGGGAACTTGAGGAAGTTAGCTTGACTATCGTGAGGATGTGTATGTACCCGACAGATGATCGGAGTGTGTTTCGACAAGTGTTATACGAGATTATGAGGAGATTTAGCTGGATAGCAGTGTGAGGTCATATCGAGTTAATAATCAAGGGTATTGTAGGTTATTAGATGAGGTGTTTGTGGATCCAAGCCAAGCGGGGGAGTCTGCTATCGACGATCGGGTCATTTAGGCATGTATTTTTGTAGTCCCTAGATTTGGAAGCACTACATATTGGATATGGTTTGGGCAAAGAATTTACTAGATGCATGATGTGTTACACGTTATAGATATATGAAGGAAAGAATTTCTCGATTGCTTTTTTTGGAGTATTCATGTGCTAGCAAACCGCTAGATGTTCGGCATATTTGGCTATGCATTCAAGACAAGGTAAGAGTGAGTGACTCTCGAGAATAGTTCTTGTGGGTTCAAGATTCATATGTGGTATCTAAGGATCTCAGAATTTATGTGGCTAAGATCTAAGATTTGCATTGGATGATGCTAAGACTTACAACACTTCTGTATTATTATTGGTTCTACATTGCAGTATTAGAGGGATGGAAGAAACAATTTCAAATTCATTAAAAGGTCTCTTCAGAGCGAGCATTTCGATTTGAGTTACTTTTGGGCTTCACAGTCTACGTAACTCAGTTGATTTAGATAGATCCAGTTCCTATGGACAGGTTATGTGCTAGTGCGTCTCGAAGAGTTCATGATGGTTTTAACCACGACTCGAGGTTGATGTCTTCTACGGATATAGAAGGTTTGTTGCAATGCTCTCCTGCATTGAGTTAAGTGGAAGGTTTCTGGTTGATGGAGTGTTTATCATACTCGTGATTCAGAGTTGATGATGATATTCTCATATTTTCATATCATGGCGTGATCGATGCAGTGAGTCATGAGGCATTAGGATTAAATGGACAAGGTTATGGTTTAGTTTCGAAAGGAAGGTCACGAGTTCTTGACAACATGATGGATTTCAGATATCTAAGAGAAAGTTGGCACTATCTTGTATCTCCTGAGAAAGGTGTGTATTGTGAAAGATGCATTGTGTATCGATTTATGGATGCTTGACTAGTACTACAAAGATCGCATAGTTGGTAACCATTGACGTTCAGGTTTACTACTCGACGTGGAAGATTTATGGGAGCACTTCTCACGAGGTGACTGTATATGACTGATGTATCAGTCATTTGAGTGGGAGAGTTGGAGATCAGATATGGAGATTTCCTGTATTCTTGATATTTAGAGACTGGATGTTCTCATAGACAGACTATTCCTTGGTTGTGGACTATGAAGGTGTGTTAAGGATTAGATAGCTGATTGTATGTGTTATGGATAGGTCACTGTGGACTTTCGGAAGGTTATTTACCTATTCTGAGGAGGATCAAAATTGATTTGCGGTCAATTAGTAGGCTTAATGAGAATGTATATTTTACATCAAACCAGGTTTGCTTACTCTTGCGCAACATCTACTAGGGGTATGTGATCGAGCAAAATGGATATTATCTATGACCTGATCTATTTCATATGTTACTCTCCTATGCGATGATGGGTTGTGAGGCTACTTGATTATTCTCACGCATGTTGTCATCCTGTTTAGGCCTTGTGGCGATATATGAGCGAGATGGCTCTTGTAATGTTGATTTGCTTATTGCACCTTAGTCGTTCTTACCTTTTCTGTAGTGTATTATGCTCATTCATCTCCCTATAGTTATGTTTGTTTTTTGCACTCTATCATGCTTGATGTTGATGCATATATGTTTAGTGAGAACGATCATTATGGCTCGATGGGTATCCCGATGTGAATTTATACATTTGGGATCGGGTTGTTCGCCGCAACGGAGTTATGTGGGATACCCTTCCTTGTGTTTATTTAGTGTATTTTATTTTCCTTTTGGGGTTAAGTTCATAGAATTATGATTTAGTTGTTATATTAGTTGCACTTGTTGGATGGTTCTCTTATTTTGTTTTCTCTCTATTATTGGTCATATTCGAGTTGTTGCTTGTTTGGTGCACGAACCGCATTATGTGAGGTTCCAGGTGGCCTTTGGTATGACTTGCCAGTTAGGCGACTTGTACTGGGCGAGACAAGTTTATTGGAACTGAATTTAGTGTAATCACATTTGTATTATTTTCGGAAGAAAAATATCATTAGATAGTCCAGAAATTGGCAATGGTTCTTATCGAATGGGAGAACTCCACGACTTATTGATTTGATAAGTGGTTATGAGTTTCTATATGCATCTTTCATTATTAGCAGTGTTGTGAAGGTTTAGGACAAGGTATTATCTAATAAGAGGTATATTACCAGTACCAGATTTGGCAATGAGCAGTTATTATGGTCGAAAGTTAATACTATAAATCGTGTGGGTACATCCTAGGAATGTAGTTATGGCTTGACGCAGCTTGTTGTGACTTATGCATGGTGTATACGTGAGAATTGGATCTTATAGGGAATTCCAGATGTTGGGATTTTATGTCGGGTTGTGCCAATGGACTTAGATGGATTGTGGTGGCGTGAGATTACTTATGGGTATGTGCATGGTGAGCTTATACTTTTGATCGGGATTTGATTTCGATGTTATCATATTCGTATTATTATTCCGGAAGTTAGAATAGGTTCGTTATGTCATTTGGAACTTATGTGCAAAATTTAAGGTGATTCCGAGTTGGTTAAATGTGGTTCAGATGGGTTTTGAAAGTTGGAAGTTTAATTAGTTCATTAAGCTTGAATCGAGGTGTGATTTGTAGTTTTGATATTGTTTTGTATGATTTGAGACCTCGAGTAGGTCCTTCTAATGTATTTGGGCTTGTTGGTATGATTGGATGAGGTCCTAAGGGCCTCGGGTGTGATTTGGGGTAGTTCCAGACCATTTTTGTGATGTTTGGAGCTGTTGGTTTCTGATGCCTCAGATGTTCTTCGCGATCGCGAAGGTGTTATAGCAATCACATAGTGTATGTTGGGAGCTGGGGTTTTGTAAATCATGTTCGTGACAAGGTATCGCGTTCGCGAAGGGTCAGTGCTTGAAGGTCTTTGCGTCCACGTCGATGTAATGCGTTCGCGTAGAGTCTAAGTTGAGCAGTGGTAATTTTGTCTCTCGCGTTCATGCTTGTGGTTCGCATTCGCGTTGTTGAAGTTGATTGTCTTTCACGCAGTGATTCTATGCTTGCCGATCGCGTGGCTATTGGTCGCGATCGTGAAGGGTACTCCTGGGACAGATCTATGAATTATTGTGTTCGAGGGTTTTGCTCATTTTATCACATTTTGAGATTGGGAGCTCGGATTGAGGCAATTGTTTAGGCGATTTTCACTCACTTGGATTGGGTAAGTGTTTTTGACTCGGATTTGATTATTTTTCATGATTCCATCTTTGATTATGACATTTGAGTGGTGAATCTAAGAGAGAAAATTGAGGTTTTTTGGCAAATCTTTTCTAAAGTGAATAAATGGGTTTTGAACACCGATTCAGAGTCGGATTTGGGTGAAACTCATATGGTTGGACTTGTATTCGAATGGATATTTGGAAATTGTAACTTGGGTTGGGTACCGGGAAGTGGAAACAGGTTGACATTTTGGTTGACTTTGAGTATTTACATAAAGATTTGACCTTTATCGTTTGGGTTTGATTCCTATGGCATTATTTGATGTTATTGAGTTATTTTTGTCTAGATTCGAGCCGTTCGGAGGTCGATTAGCGGGGGAAGGGATTTTTAGAGTATTGATTTGGCTTGTTTGAGGTAATTATCTTGCCTAACCTTGTGTGGGGGAATACCCCTTAGGATTTGGCCTTAATTGCCTATTTGTGTTATGTGAAAAGCAACGTGTACATGAGGTGCCGAGCGTGTACATGGGGACTATGTGTGGCTTGTGACTGAATTGGACCTTAGGCTATTAATATGCCTTAATTTGAGGATGTATTATATATGAAACATGCTTAATCACTTTGTGGCTATGTGAACATGACCTCATTTTATTATATTCATGTCCTAGTGCTTCTTGTTGATAAGTTATGAACTCATATCCTTGATAAAGCTTTGGCATTTTGTTCCGTGATTATTGTGGCACATGTGGACATGTTGAGCAGATTGTGTGGGTGTTAGAATGAGGTCTTTGTCGTGTGAGTGTGATTTATATTGTGGCACGAGGTCTTTGTCATGCGAGTGTGATTTATATTGTGGTACGAGGTCTTTGTCGTGTGAGTGTAATTTATATTATAGCACGAGGTCTTTGCCGTGCGAGTGTGCTTTATATTGTGGCACGGGGTCTTTGCCATGCGAGTGTCATTTATATTAGCACGAGGTCTTTGTCGTGCAAGTGTGATTGATATTCGCACGAGGTCTTTATCGTGTGAGTGTGATTGGTATTGTTGAACAAGGTCTTTACCATGCGAGTATGACTGATAATATGGTCACGAGGTGCCATATGTGTGCGTTTCTAGTTGATGACTTGTTAAAGCTGAGCCTTTACTTGTATTGAATTGTCATCACTTGTTCTGATGAGATTATTGTTATTGTTTTTCTGCTATATTTTATGTTGCCAATCCTTGATATATTGCACAGGTTATTTGATTAGTGAGTATCACATGACTTGAAACTCGTCAATACTTCACCGAGGTTAGTCTTGATACTTACTGAGTACCGACCGTGGTGTACTCATACTACACTTCTGCACCTTGCATGTAGATCTTCGAGCTGAGCTGCTATGGATGATGGAGGCTATCATTGCAAATGTACCTGTTTTTCGGATATAGTTACCACTTGTCCTTGGTAGCTTTGGATTCGTACCTCTATCCATGTATATTCCAAGCATATATTATATTTATTTTCGTACTAGCTTTGCAAATTTTTGTGTCTCATAACTTGTACTACAAATCCTTGAAATAGTTGTATTGAATTCTATTGCAGATTTTATTATATATATTGTTGATTTTCAGTTTAGTAGTAACTTATATTGTTTGGCTTACCTAGCGGGTTGAGTTAGGTGTCATCACGACTTGATGGAATTTAGTGTCATGGCAATATATAGGAGACTAGCTCTTGGATACTGAGTTGCCCATCTTACTTTGTTCGAGTTTGTATTTCCTAGTTGAATTTCGCGTGTTCGTTCTCTTTATGAATTTTCCCCTGCTTGGTTGTTGTTGGATGATTTCATATGGAATGATATTTGGATCGGGTTGCACGCTGCAATGATATTTATATTGATATTAGGATCGGGGTTACACACCATAACGGTATTTATATTGATATTGGAATTGGGTTGCACGCCGCAACATTTTTTATATGGATGTTGGGATCAGGTTGCACTCTGCAATGATGTTCATACTGATATTGGGATCGAGGTGTACGTCGCAATAGTGTTGTTATGGATATTTGGCTATTATCCTTGTGCGTATTTCATTATTGATATTTTCCTTCGTAAGAATGGTTCATAGTGTTATGTCTTTGTTTTCCATGTCTGTTAACTTGCTCCTTAGTTCTCTAGTTGATGCTCTTACTATTATTTTTCATATCTCTTGCCTTGTTGTCCTGCTTATTATACGCATAGGTAAAATAGTAAGTGAATATCTTTTGACTTAAAAACCTCATCACAACTTCACAGAGGTTAGTCAAGATACTTACCGAGTACATGAGATCGGTTGTACTCATACTACACTTCTACACTTGCATGCAGATCTTGGAGCTGAGTAGCTATGGAAAACGAAGTCTTGCATTGAAGACATACCGGTATTCGAAATTCAAGCTACCCCTTGTTCATGGTAGTATATGATTTTATGTCTGTTTATGTAAACTTCAAACAAATATTGTTGTTGTTCCTCATATCAGTTTTGCAAATCTAAATCATAGAGGCTCATTACTTGTACTACCAATTTTTGGGATAATTGTATTGAATCCCTTTGTTATTTTTATTCATTATTGATGATGGTTTCTCACTATACTAGTGACTTATATTGTTTGGCTTACTTACCATGTTGGGTTAGGTGCCATCACAACTAGTTGAAATTTTGGATCGTGACACAAAAATATTCTTTCATAACATTATTTTAACAGATCATATATTTGTCAATTTGTTCAATTCTTACTAAACATATATTAACTTATCAAAATTTTATCTATACCTCTAACACATTTAGTGAATGATTTGGAGTTAAAAATCAGGAATCGACCTTCAATGGTGCAATTATGAATTTGTAGAAACTTTGAGAATTTCATCTAAGTGTCAAAAGCTTTGTGGATTAAATTAGTAGCATTGTGATGCGTTGTTGATAAATATGAACTCGTATATGTAGATTGGACTTGTTGATATTGTTGGACGACCAACAAGACTCTTAGATTAATTAATGAGACGTCAATGCTGAGCTTCTAAGCTTATTGGGTGCTTTCAAAAGCTAACTCATGTCCTCGAAACAATAATAATGTTAATAATATTCTATGTATGTGCTGGACAAACTTATATGGTTTGCTTCTTAGATATCCTTCTTTAATAATAGTATCACTAGCAAAGACAATAATCTCTACATTCTCATTTTTAAGATTCAAGGCTATTTCTTTTACATTGCTAACAAGTCCAACCATTTCCAGTAATTATGGTAGTCGTAGTTGATTCGAGGATCTTATGCTGCAGAGCGAACTCTTCTATTGTGTTGCATTTTCTCTGGTGGATCCCCCTGTCCATTGTACTAGAGCAATTCGAGAAGAATGATTAGGTTCATATTATGTCCAATTGCAAACAAAGAGAAGGTCGGTTATATCTCACAGGTTAGTGAAGGTGGAAGTCCAAAGCTTAATAAAGTTTAAGGTGAAGCCAAGGTAAGAAAGGGTTTTGGTTGAGGTTAAACGAATAAAAGCACCTAAATAACTATGATTTAAATTATATGAAAGGTGTTTATGGCTCTTATACTACCTTTATATTATTGTGAAACATACCATACCACTTATATGATTTTCATGACATGTTTGGTTTATATAATTCATAGTGTGCTTCCAACTATTATATTGTGTTCCTTTCTTTTGATTTTCACTTTGCAATTATATTGAATAGTACTTGACTAAGAAAAGAGAGCTAAACTGTAACGATCCAACCGGTCGTTTTGAGCTCCAGCGCTTCGTTCGGTGGTTTAAGGCCTTGAGTAGCTTCACTTCATGCATTATGACTTGTACGTATAGTCGAATTTAAATTTCGGGAAGTTTGGAGTTGATTTGGAAGAAAAATTCTCAATTCGAAAGCTTTGAGTTGAAAGAATTGACCAAGGTTTGACTTTTGAGTAAACGACCTCAGAATCGAGATTTAAAGGTTCTAATAAGTTCGTATGATGATTTTGGACTTGGGCTTATGCTCGGGTTAAGTATCGAATGGACCGGGAGAATTTCAGTGTGTATTGTGGAAAGTTGGCATTTTAAAAGTTTTAGAATTTTTTAAGTTTGATTTGAAGTGGACTTTGGTGTTATCGATGTCCGTTTGGGATTCCGAGCCTTGGAATAGGTTTGTATTATTATTTGTGACTTGTACATAAAATTTGGCATCATTCCAGAATGTCTAAGTGGGATTAGGACGCGTTCGGTGAAGCATGAAGGCTTGAAAGTTAAGAGAGTTTAAGAAATTGAGTTTGATCTTTAATTCTTGGTTTTGCTGTTGTAATTCGTGTTCCGGGCCTTTCAACAAGTTTAGATAGGGTATATAAACTTGTTAGAATGATTGGACGGGGTTCCTCGGACCTCAGGTGAGTTTTGGGGTGATTTCGAACCACTTTTAGACCCCTTTTGAATTGTTGATATCTGATGTTAAGGGTGATCTTCGCGATCACAAAGGTCTGGACACGATCGCAAAGAGAAAAGTGTTGTTCCAGGCCTTGTGAATCGCGATCGTGGAAGGAAGGTCGCGATCGCGTAGAAGGAATTTCTATTATCAGCGGTATGAGTTCGGGAGCATATATCTTGCAATCTATAAGGAATTTGGAGATGATCTAAAAATAAAAGTTGTAGCCATTTGAATCTAGTTTTCCTAAAATTAAACCATTTGTTATTTTTAATTATGTGCAAAGGGTTATGACCATTATACCAAAGGGTGTCTATGAAGAAGAAAACACAATTTGTACATCGCGATCGCGAGATTTTGGCGGCGGTCGCGATGAAGAAAATGATACTGGAAATTTTTTTAACCGCAAACGCATGGCTGATGACTGCAATTGCGAAGGAAGAGGCCTGGCAGGTGTATTAAACATCTAATTTTGGGATTTTGAGCTTATTTTCATCACTTTTAAATTCTTGGAGCATATGTGGGGCGATTTGGGGTGATTCTTGAAGATTATTTTTGCCATATCATGAGGTAAGTTATTCATACTTGTTGTAAGATAAAAACATGGATTATATATGAATTTAAACATGGAATTTGTAGAAATTGGGGGATTTTGGAAGAAAATCTAGAATTTGATATTTTGTTTTTATTTTGACCACGAAATTGGAAATGGAATTAAGAATAAATTAGTTATTTGAGTTCGTGGTGTCATGGGTAATGTTTATCTTAGAAACATTTTGAAATCCGAGCACGTGGGCCCGAGGGTTGACGTTATTGACTTTTCGAGCAAAGTCAAAAATTATTATAATTGTTAAGTTATGAGTTTTGATTTGATTGGTTTGCATGTTGTTTGGATAGTTTCGGATCGATAGGCATTGGTTTGAGGTGTTAGTTAGGCGTTGCAACCGATTATTGAATTTCAGAGCGAGGTAAGTCTCCTGTCTAAACTTGTGATGGAAAAATTATCCCATTGGTATTAAATTATTATGTGCTACTAGTTGTTGATACTACGTACGTACAAGGTGACAAGAGTCCGTACATAGCTAAAAGCATGTTTATGCCCGGGTAGACTTAGTACGATATAATATTTGAATTATTTGGACTCAATTTGCTAGCTTAATTAACTGAATTTATAATTGAAATTGATTTGGGAATATATTATGCCGAGCTTTATCACCTTAAGTTGTTTGGCGTAATATTTCATAAACGATAAAAGTCATATTTACTTTGTGCTCCTATACCTGTGTTGTAAGCATGTGGCTCCTAATTCGATAAGTTTCTTTCTTTCCTGTGGATCGGGCTGAACGCCTCGGCAGTATATTGAGATGCATCTCCGGTTCACGTCGATCGACCCTCGGCAGTGTACACACCACTCTGGATTGGGCCGTACGACCTTGACATAATCGTGCGTGATACCGCTAGGAGAGCGAATATTCATGAGATCCCCCCGTTTGATTGAGACCTAGTATTTATATGGTATTCCTTATCCATTTAATATTTTCACTTGATATTTTCGAATCTGTTGAGATAGCATATGAGATTTGAGAGATTTATATCGCCAAACAAAATGTTGGAGGATTATTTGAGTTACAGTTTTACCTCATGGTTACTGTTGTGTTTCATATCTATTTATATATTATATATTATATATTATTATTATTATTATTATTATTATTATTCTATTATTTTATTGGACCACTAGTAAGTGTCGATGTCGACTCCTCGGCACTACTTCTGCGGGGTTAGGCTATATACTTACTGGGTACGTGTTGATTTACGTAATCATGCTGCACTTCTGCACTAAATGTGCAGGAACTGACAGGTTCATTTGGTGGTCATCTTGGCGCGTAGGCACAACTGCTGAGGGGACTTCATGGTGAGCTGCATTTCATGATACGTGTCGCAACCCACAGAGTATCCATCATATTTACTTACTTTGTCCTATATATTTTACATTTCAGACAGATGTTGTATTATTATTATTGTACTCCTCAGTAGATGCTCATGCACTTGTGACATCGGATTTTGGATATTCTAGTTGATGTTAATGGTTTTGCTTTAATAATGTCACCTTTTTATTTTATATCTTATTAATATTGTATGTATCCATGATTTCAAATGCATTAAATATTTATTTAATAAAACTTGTAATTTCAAAAGTAATAAAATGAATAAGTATTTAGATGGTTCACTGTTGGCTTGCCTAACATCGACGTTGGGCGCCATCACGACCTATATTGGGTTTTGGGTTATGACAGCTTGGTATCAGAGCTCTAGGTTCACTTAGGTCTCAGAGTCATGAGCAAGTCTAGTAGATTCTTGTGGATCGGTATAGAGACGTCTATAGTTATCTTCAAGAGGATACCTAGATGTTAGGAGAACTTCCATTCCTTGATTCCTCATCGTGCGATATGATTTCTTTGAAGCTTATGCCTTCGATTCCTTCTTACTCATTCGTACGTGACGTCGGGTATTTGTTATTAGTTAGGCACCGATGAGTTGTGAAAATGATACAGATGCGATGCAGGATCTTTTTCCCTGAGTATGCAGCCGGACTATTATCGTCACATTATGGAGGAGTGTTATGTCATTTCAGCTTAGTACTGGTGTTGCCTACGATTTCGAGGCTATGCGTAGTGTATTATGATGTTCATGCGTTGTTATTGCATAGTTCCGGTGTAAATTATAGGATACTTATTTATGTGTCGCGGCAATGAATGATTCGGGAGGAGGATTAATCGATTCAAGATCGGGAGATTCTACATTTGATTCCAGTAGAGGATAGGCAATCAAACTATGGATGTTCAGGCGTTGGTTGATGGAGTCGCGAGATTGGATATTTCCTAATTTAGTGGAACTCTTGTTAATATTGTGGTATCTTCGTCCCTGTTTGAATGTATTGAGGCTCATCGGTGTGATGGTTCTTTGGTTTGCTTTAGGGGCAAGGTGTTGTGGAATGGTACCTAAGAGGCGGTTATCACAGATAGTGATGTGTGGCAGTTTCGGGGTCAGATCGGTGCTTCTGGTGTTGAATGATTCGAGAGGGATGATCTTTATGGAGGCTCGGAGTTGGTGGAAATTTATCAGTTTGGGTGTTGTAGAGATGGATTATGATTTGAAGTAGTATTTTGGCAGCGAAGGAGGAGGAAGGACATGGTGGGAGGTATCTCGTGGTGGTTGAATTGCTAACATGTCAAGTATGAACAATAGAGGTCGAGTACTTGCTTAAATAGATGGTTTAACTGAAGTGAGAGTGGCAGAGCAGCGTATGGATTCCGTGGTAGGATAGCCATATGCTTTGAGAACGTTTAGAGCGATTTGGGGATCATGGTGGACAAATGACTAAGTCTATGAATTTCATTTAGGATGGTGGCTACTGTACTGAGGAAGTATGAATATGATGGAAAGGAGTTTGCTTGGAATGAAGAGGATTGTGAAAGCTTGATTATCGTTTTGGGATGCAACATGACTTCGAGTTTTGGAATGTTTTGTTGGACCTTCAGTTAATGCTAATGGGGAATGAACGGACTCTTACAGCTGATGGAGGACCATGGGCTCAGGAAGGTTTACCGATTTTGTGGTGGTTGTAACCAGGGCAATGTCATTGGAAGATGTCCATATGGAATTACACAGGTGGGCTATCTCATTTTGGCAGGTTAGTTGTTGCGTGATTTTTGATGAAGTGTCTACAAAGAGTTCTACTTTCTACCCAGCGGGAGGCATGTACTACGATGTGAGCTTGGATCGCTTGAAGAAGATGGTACGACTGTTAGGAGGTCGAAGGTGCGATTGTGGCTGATAATTCAGAATGTTTTATGAAAAGTTTAACAATAGATTTTGAGAAACTTGGCGGGTTAACGGTGCGAGATCATGGTGACTGAGAAGAAGGAGTCATTGTGGGTTATGAATTTAAGTGATCGTAGCTTAAATCTAAGTAAGGGAGCCCACCGTCTACGATTGGGTCACGTGGTTGTGTGCCATTGCCAGTATCGGATTATCAGTACATTGGTAGATTAGTTATGAATAAGAAAAGAAAACATCAAGGGTAATTCAGGCAAAGAACTTGATGAATGTGTGCTACATTTTGCCTTATCGACTCATGTACATATTTTGGGATGATTCAGAGTTTATGCTTCTTGTGGATGTGATTTACAAGGAAAATAATTCATCTGCTTACTTCTTTGGAAGTGTTCATATGCTAACGGAGCACCAGTGTTTGGTTATATACTCGGGACCAAGTCAGAGTGGGTGACTCTCAACAATGGTTCTCGTAGGTTCAAGAAGTAAAGTGCAGTGCCTAAGGATTTTCGAGTTCATCGTGTGACTAAGGAATTAGTTTTGCAGCGAAGTGTGAAAGAGACTTGGAGTATTTCTATGAATGTCACCGGGTCTGCAGCGCGATGTTAGAGAGATGGAGGAAACAACTTTGGATTCGCAGGAGGTCTTTCAGAATGGGTGTATCAGTTGGAGATACTATTGAGTGCATAAGGAAAGTATGAGATGGTTGATGGGTATTGAGACGATGTGGCCTCATGATTTGGGTCACTCGGGATGAGTGTTGTTTGAGTTCTGTTATGTGTTTGAGTAGAACTATTATTTCGAAGGCAAGTCAAGAGTAAATTTGAAGAAGTTGAGTCAGTTAGTAATGGTTTGAAGAAGTTAAGGCTATACATGTGATTCAGTGGTTGTACGTGAGGGCATGACAACCACCGTAATTTGATTAATTTGAAGGTACTTGATTCAGATGGCCTTGTTATGTGCAAATGAATCCCGAAAGAGTTATTGCGGTTTAGACCACGACTTGAGGTTTGCATTTTCTGCGGTTATGATAATTCAGTTGCGTGTTTCAATTGTTCTTTTGAAATAAGTGGAGTGAAAGGGGTTCTAGCCGATGAAGTGTTTATTCTACTTATGGTTCAGGGTTTATGATGAAATTCTTAGACTCTCACGTAGTGGCATGATATGTGCAGTGAGCGGTATGGAAATTGGAAGTTGAGGATCAAGGTTGCGGTTCGGTTTTGACAAAAATGTCACGAGCTCGGAGGAGCGGGGGAGGATTTCAGATGTTCAAAGTATGCTGGCACTATTTTTGGGCAGCCTAAGGATGGTCTGTTTTGTGGAAGAAGTGTTGGGTATTGAAATATGGATGCTTGACTAGCACTATAGAAATAGCATGGTCGATGGCCATTAATGTTCAGATTTTACTACATGGTGCGGAAGGTTGTGAGAATATATCCCATGTGAATATCATATAAGTGTGACGTGTTAGTCATTTGATTATTAGAGATTAAATTCAAGTATGAATATTTTCGTAAAATCGCCAATGGGAGAGGTTATGACTGAGAGGCGCTATATTCCTTTGGTTGTGGATTGTGGGAGTTTGTTCCGAATTTGATGACTGCCCGTATGTATCATGCATAGGGTCATTGTGGATCTTTGAAAAGTTATTGGCCCAATATGGGATGATCGGAATCAGCTTGAGGTCTGTTAGTAGATCTAATGTTAATGTATGCTCTACATCAAGTCACATGTGTTCATTCAGCATAGCATTGCTTATGGAGGAGTCTTCGGGTGTTGGATGTTATTGTTGTCGTCAGATATTCTATGTAATACTCTATTATGCCATGTGGGTTATGAGATGGCTTGATTATTCGCACATGTGTTGTGATCCCATGTAGCTTGTGGTGTTATATGAGCAAGATGGCTCTCTAGATGCATGTCGTTTATTGAACCTTAGTTGTGCTTGAATTTTTGTAGTGCATGGAGCTATCCATCTCCCCATGGTTGTATTTATGCATTTCGCGTGCTTGTGGTCGATATTAGGGTATTTCATAGGTATGAGCATTATCATTAAAGATCGGTGATTCGGGACGACACTGGTTTATTCTTGAGGCTGTGGTTATTATTTTTATTTGGCTGTTTAATTCGGTTCAATATTCCCATTTTCTGTCATAATTATATACTGCGTTCAGGTTGTAGTGTATGTGACTACTTCATCGAGATTAGGCTCGGCACTTACCAGTACATGGGGGTGGTTGTACTGATACTACACTCTGCACACTGTGTAGATTTTGGAGACGGTCCCAACGGCAACTTCTAGAGAGCTTAGATTGGACAGCCTACGGAGACTTGAGGTACAGCTGCTCAGCGCCCGCAGCTCCTGAAGTCCCTGTCTTTATTTTTATTTAGCTATGTATTTTCATTTAGACAGCTTTGTATGTATTTTAGACCCTTGTATGTATTACTCTAGAAGTTTGTGCACTTGTGACACCGAGTTTAGGGATATGTAGCAGATGTTTTTACGATTTTAGCTTCCACATTTATATTTGGATTATTGCAGTTAAATCAGTTCTTCTTCATTAATTATGTTTAAATTGTTAAAAAGGATAAATTGTTCTAACGTTGGCTTGCCTAGCAAGTGAAATGTCAGGCGCCATCACGATTACGACGGTGGAAATTTCGAGTCGTGACAAGGTTGTATCAGAGCACTAGGTTACATAGGTCTCACGAGTCACGAGCAAACTTAGTAGAGTCTGGAGGATCGGTACGGAGACGTATGTACTTATCTTCTGGAGGCTATAGAGTTAGGAATAGTTTCACTTCTATTCTTCTCTGTCGTGCTATTTTATTCTATTATTGCTGATTAGACCCTTCTATTCTGTTCTCTCGCAGATGGCGAGAATGCGTACAACATCTTCAGCTGAGAAGCAGCCAGAGCCCCCAGTGGCAGCTCCTACGAGGAGTAGAGGTCGAGGCCGAGGTCGTGCCAGAGGCCGAGGCAGGGGCAGAGCTCAGCCCAGAGCTCGAGCAGCACCACCAGTGGTGGAGCCTCAGGTAGAGTTTGATGAGGAGGTTCCAGCCCAGGTTGTGCCTATCGGACCAGCTCAGGTCCCGGAAGGGTTCATTGCCACACCAGTACTTCAGGATGCTTTGGTCCGTTTAGTGGGCCTTATGGAGAGTGTGGCCCAGACTGGCGCATTCCCCATAGCACCACCCATCTCTCAGGCTAGAGGAGGAGCACAGACTCCTACTACTCACACTCCGGAGCATATGGCTCCCCAGTATCAAACTCCATCCGCATATCCAATCAGAGTAGTTCAGCCGGTTATTGCGGCGCAAACCGATGATGGGTCAGCTATGTCTTCTGAGGCTTTGTGGAGATTGGACAAGTTTACCAAGCTCTTCCCTAGTTCACTTCAGTGGTGCTACTTCAAAGGATCCCCAGGAGTATCTTGACAGTTGTCATGAGGTGCTACAGAACATGGGTATAGTGGAGACCAATGGGGTCGACTTTGCTGCATTCCAGATGACTGGTTCCGCCAAGAAATGGTGAAAGGATTATTTGTTGACCAGACCAGCTGGGTCGCCTGCTCTTACTTGGGACCAGTTCTCTCAGCTCTTCCTAGAGAAGTTTCTTCCTATCACATTGAGAGAGGGGCATCGTTATCAGTTTGAGCATCTCCAGCAGGACAGTATGACAGTCTCTCAGTACGAGACCCGTTTTGTGGATCTGGCCTGTCATACTCTTCTTCTGCTTCCTATCGAGAAAGAGATGGTGAGAAGGTTTATTGACGTACTTGCTCAGCCTATCAGATTGCAGATGGCTAAGGAGTCTGGGAGTGAGATTTCTTTTCAGGCGGCTGCCAATGTCACCATGCGAGTCGAGATGGTTCTTGCACAGGGAGGTCAGGGGTCTGACAAGAGACCTTGTCATTCCGGTGGGTTCAGCGGTGCCTCATCTGGAGGCAGGGGTACTTTTGGTAGAGGCCATCCTCCTAGGCCATTTCATTCAGCGCTTCAGGTATCCCACGGTGCTTTAGGGAGTCGTGGTCCTTATGTGCCTCATTCTGGATAGCCAGCTTACAGTACACCATTATCTCCTATCAGTGCACCTCCTATTCAAAGTTACTGCTGTGGTCATCCTGCCCGTTCGGGTCAACCTCAGTTTCCACCGCCACAGCACCAGGATGGATGTTTCGAGTGTGGTGGTTATGGCTATATCAAGAGGATATGTCCGAGATTATTGGGCATCATGCCACAACATCAGGGTTCTCGTGCCATGGTTCTAGCACCAGTTGCTGCACCGCCTGCTCAGCCAGCCATAGGCAAGGGTCAGGCAGCCAGAGGTAGAGGCCAGATTGTTAGTCGTGGATGTCAGGCCGTTAGAGGTGGAGCCAGCCATCTAGGGGCCGTCCCAAGGACGTGGTTCAGAGTGGTGGGTCCCAACCCCGATGTTATGCTTTTCCAGCCAGGCTTGAGGATGAGTCATCCGATGCTGTTATTATAGGTACTGTTTCAGTTTGCAGTAGAGATGCTTCAGTTCTATTTGATCCGAGATCTACTTACATTTATGTGTCATCCTACTTTGCTTCATATTTGGTTGTGCCTCGTGATTCTTTGAGTGCTCTTATGTATTTGTCCACACATGTGGGGGATGCTATTGTTGTAGATCGCGTTTATCGTTCATGTGTGGTCACCATTGGGGGTCTTGAGACTCGTGTAGATCTTCTACTTTTCGATATGGTTGATTTTGATGTCATTTTGGGTATGGATTAGTTGTCACCTTATCATGCTATATTGGATTGTCACGCCAAGACGGTGACCTTAGCTTTGCTGGGGTTGCCTCGATTAGAGTGGAGAGGGACTCCTGGCCATTCTACCACCAGGGTTATCTCTTATATGAAGGCTCGGCGTATGGTCAAGAAGGGGTGTATAGCGTATTTGGCTTATTTCCGCGATTCTAGTGCGGAGGTTCCTTCCACGGATTCAGTACCAGTTGTTTGTGAGTTTTCGGAGGTTTTTCCTGCAGACCTGTCGGGGATGCCACCCGACAGGGATATCGATTTCTGTATTGACTTGGCTCCGGGAACCCAGCCCATTTCCATTCTGCCATACCGTATGGCCCCGCCAGAGTTGAAAGAATTGAAGGAACAATTGCAAAAATTGCTTGATAATGGCTTCATTAGACCTAGTGTCTCGCCCTGGAGTGCACCTGTGTTGTTTGTGAAGAAGAAAGATGGATCGATGAGGATGTGTATAGATTATCGGCAGTTGAACAAAGTCACTATCACGAACAATTATCCATTGCCGAGGATTGATGATTTATTTGATCAGCTTCAGGGTGCCAAGGTGTTTTCGAAGATTGATTTGAGATCTGGCTACCATCAGTTAAGGATTAGGGCATCTGATGTCCATAAGACAGCTTTTCGGACTCGGTACAGGTATTATGAATTTATGGTGATGTCCTTTGGGTTGACAAATGCCCCAACAACATTGATGGATTTGATGAATCGAGTGTTCAAGCCTTATTTGGACTCCTTTGTGATCGTGTTTATTGATGATATCTTAATCTACTCCTGCAGTCGAGAGGAGCATGAGCAACATCTCAGGATTGTACTTCAGACTCTCAGAGCCAGCCAGTTGTATGCTAAGTTTTCAAAATGCGAATTTGGGTTGAGCTCAGTGGATTTCTTGGGGCATGTTGTGTCGGCATAGGGTATTCAGGTGGATCCTAAGAAGATTGAGGCAGTTCAGAACTGGCCTAGACCCACTTCAGCTATGGAGATCCGGAGTTTCTTGGGTTTGGCGAGCTATTACCGTCGATTTGTGGAGGGGTTTTCATTTATAGCAACCCCGTTGACCAGGTTAACCCAGAAGGGTGCCCCGTTCAGATGGTCAAACAAGTGTGAGGCGAGCTTTCAGAAGCTCAAGACCGCTTTGACTACAACGTCGGTGTTGGTGTTGCCTACAGGTTTAGGATCTTATACGGTATATTGTGATGTGTCCCGTGTTGGGCTCGGTGCGGTATTGATGCAGGAGGGCAGGGTGATTGCATATGCGTCACGGCAGTTGAAGGTTCATGAGAAGAATTGCAATGTCCATGACTTAGAGCTGGCAGCCATTGTTCATGCGCTGAAGATTTTGAGCCACTATCTTTATGGCGTATCGTGTGAGGTTTTCATGGATCATCGGAGACTTCAGTATTTGTTCAAGCAAAAAGATCTCAATTTGAGGCAGAGGAGGTGGTTGGAGCTATTGAAAGACTATGACATCATTATTTTATACCATCCCGGGAAGGCCAATGTGGTGGCTGACGCCTTAAATAGAAAGGCAGTGAGTATGGGCAGCCTTGCATTCAATCCAGTCGGTGAGAGGCCGCTTGCATCAGATGTTCAGACTTTGGCCAACCAGTTTGTGAGGTTAGATATTTCAGAGCCCAGCCGTGTTCTAGCTTGTACAGTTCTCGGTCTTCCTTATTTGAGCGTATCAGAGATCGGTAGTGTGACGACCCTCATTTGTTGGTCCTTAGGGATACAGTGCAGCACAGCGGTTCCAAACAGGTTACTGTTGGAGATGACAGAGTCTTGAGGATGCAGGTTCATGTTTGTGTGCCTAATGTAGATGTACTTCATGAGTTGATTCTTGAGGAGGCCCACAGTTCCCGGTATTCTATTCACCCGGGTGCCACCAAAATGTATCAGGACTTGTGGCAACATTATTGGTGGAGGAGGATGAAGAAAGATATAGTTGCTTATGTAGCTCGGTGTCTAAATTGTCAGCAAGTAAAGTATGCGCATCAGAGACCTGGTGGTTTGCTTCAGAAGGTAGAGATTCATGAGTGGAAGTGGGAGCGTATCACTATGGATTTTGTTGTTGGACTCCCACAGACTCAGAGGAAGTTCGATGCAGTTTGGGTCATTGTGGATAGGCTGACCAAGTCAACACATTTCATTCATGTGGTTGTTACCTATTCTTCAAAGCGGTTGGCAGAGATTTATATCTGCAAGATCGTCCGTCTTTACGGTGTACGAGTGCCTATCATTTCTGATCGAGGTACACAGTTCACCTCGCACTTCCGGAGGGCAGTGCAACGTGAGTTGGGCACGCGGGTTGAGTTGAGCACAGAGTTTCATCCTCAGACGGACGGACAGTCCGAGCGCACTATTTAGATCTTGGAATATATGCTTCGCGCATGTGTTATAGACTTCGGAGGATCGTGGGATCAGTTCTTGCCCCTTGCAGAGTTCACCTACAATAACATGTACCAGTCGAGCATTCAGATAGCTCCCTATGAGGCATTATACGCTAGACGGTGCCGATCACCAGTTGGATGGTTTGAGCCGGGAGAGGCTCGGTTATTGGGTACAGACCAAGTACAGGATGCCTTGGATAAGGTCAAGATTATTTAGGATCGACTTCGCACAGCCTAGTCCAAGTAGAAGAGTTATGTCAACCGCAGAGTTCGTGATATTGCATTTATGTTCGGGGAGAGAGTGTTGCTCCTAGTATCACCCATGAAGGGTGTAATGAGGTTCAAAAAGAAGGGCAAGTTGAACCCTAGGTATATCGGGCCCTTTGAGATTCTGGAGAGAGTGGGAGATGTGGCTTACAGGCTCGCGTTGCCACCGGAGGTATCATCAATTCATCCGATGTTCCATGTGTCCATGCTTCGGAAGTATCACGGCGATCCGTACCACGTGTTAGATTTCAGCTCTGTCCAGTTGGACAAGGATTTGACTTACGAAGAGGAGCTGGTGGCTATTCTAGCCCGGCAGGTTCGACAGTTGAGGTCTAAGAGTTATCCTTCAGTTCAAGTGCAGTGGAGAGGTCAGCCCATTGAGGCAGCTACTTGGGAGTCCGAGTCAGATATGCGAAGTAGATATCCACATCTTTTCACGAGTCCAGGTATTTTTCTATGTCCGTTCGAAGACGAACGAATATTTTAGAGGTGGATAATGTGATGACCCGATAGCTCATCTCATGTTTTAAAACCTAATTTTGTGACCCGAAGCCATAAATATCATGTGTTTAGCCTTTCTCGATTTGTGTGCGCAGTCCGTGCGTGTTACCGGAAAGCTTTTATGTTAAAAATTGTGAAAATATGAAATTTTGCTTTGAAAACTATTTGAGTTGACTTCGGTCAACGTTTCGAGTAAACGGGCCTGGATTTGTATTTTGACGGTCTCGGTAGGTCCGTATCTTAATTTGGGACTTGGGCCCGGAATCGAATTCCGAGGTCCCTAGCTCGAGATATGATTTTTTGATTAAAAGTTAAAAGTTTAAAAGTTTAATGATTTTAAGAATTAACTGATATTTGGTCTTGTTGATACCGGGTCCGTATTTTCGTTCCGGAGCCCGGTACATGTCCATTATTATATTTATGACTTGTCTATGAAATTTGGTGAGAAACGGAATTAGTTTGACGTGATTCGGACGTTCGGTTGTGAAAATAGAAGTTTTAAAGTTTTTTTGAAAATTTCATTTGATTTGGTGTTCAATTCGTAGTTCTAGATGTTATTTTGGCGATTTAATCACGTGAGCAAGTTCGTATGATGTTTTAGGACTTGTGTGCATGTTTGGTTTGGAGCCCCGAGGGCTCGGGTGAGTTTCAGATAGGCTGCGAAGTATTTTGAACTTAGAAAACATAACAGCTGCTGCAACTGGTCTGCAGACTTCGCATTTGCGAGGTCTAGCTTGCAAATACGAGCCTCACATTTGCGAGCAGTGGGCTGGGGGGGAGACCTTCGCAATTGCGAAGTTTTGATCGCATTTGCAATCCTGGCAGTCTGCAATTGCGAACACTGGTTCGCATTTGCGAAGGCAGCTAACATAGCCATTCTTCGCATTTGCGATCACTGGGTCGCATTTGCGATCAAGCCTCAGTTCACATTTGCGAAGAATGCAGAGGTGTGATGTTTCTCGCATTTGCGATGAATCGCAAATGCGAGATCTGCAGGTAAACAACTATGACTTAGACTGGATTTTTGGTTCATTTCTCAAATTTTTAAAACCTAAAACATTAGAGGCGATTTTTCCAAGACTTCTTCTTCCCCGAATCGTTGTTAAGTGATTCTAACCTATTTCCTTTCAATCTTTCACTACTTTTCCTAAGATTTCAACCTAAAATCTAAGGTTTTCATGGTAAATTGAGGGGGGGGTAGAAACTAGGGATTTGGTAAATTGGGGATTTAGACCTCAAATTGAGGTCGGATTCCAAAATAAATTATATAATCGGGATCTAGGGTGAATAGATTTTAGTCCGAACCTCGAATTTTGACCAAGTGGGCCCGGGGTTGATTTTTGACTTTTGGGGAGAAAGTTTGGGGAACCTAAATTTATGCATTATAATTAATTTCTTTAGCAATATTTGATATTATTGAGTCGTTTGTGGATAGATACGAGTGGTTTGGAGGTGGATTCTAGAGGAAAAGCGGTAATTGAGAATTGAGTGTCCTTTGGAGCGAGGTAAGTATTGTGTCTAACCTTGACTTGGGGAAATTAGGAACCCTCGGACTAATTGTTATGTGAATTTCATGTGAGCGGCGTATATGTGAGGTGACGAGTACTTATGCGCCGCCAAATTATCTGTTTTCCTTGTTTTCCCATTTTTCTCATATTATCTCTTTCCCTGTCTTAACTGTTACCTGCTCTAATTGTGTTTCCATTCCTAATTGCTACTTGTAGTCATTGTTTCCTCCTGTTCATGATATTAGTTCTTCCAATAGTTTCATACTTTCCTACTATTTGCTCAAGTTGGTTTATCTGTACCTTGTAGTTGTAAATTCTGGATTGGTCTCGTTGTGTAGTATTACTCATTCGGATTATCATGTTGTACAAGGTTTCCTATTTGTTCAGTTTGGTATCTTAGAATTGTAAAGGGTTTTTCTATGATTTGAATTGTGAGTTTTACTGTGCTTATTGAGTACTTGATATTGATATGGGGGGATCGTGTTGCACGCCGCAATAGGTGAAATAAGGGTGATATGTTGAGGTGGAATAAGGGTGAATTTGTACTATACAGTGGGATCGGGTTGCACGACGCAACAGGTGGAATAAGGGTGGATTGACATGGTGAAATAAGGGTGAATTATGATACTGATATTGACACATGGTGAGATCGGGTTGCACGCCGCAACATATATATATATATATATATATATATATATATATATAATTTATTGTTGTTGATATCGTTACGGTAAAATAAGGGAGGAATTCGTGTTGTCTGGTGGGATCGGGTTGCGCGCCGCAACAACCTATATGTTTCCATTTCGTGAGCTGTATTGATTTTCTTTTTGGTAATTGTAGCTGAATTATTAAAGATTGGTGATTCGGAACGACACTGGTTTATTCTTGAGGTTGTGGTTATTATTTTCATTTGGCTGTTTAATTCGGTTCAGTATTCTTATTTTTCTGTCATAATTATATATTGCATTCAGGTTGTAGTGTAGGTGACCCGCCTTAGCCTTGTCACTACTTCGTCGAGGTTAGGCTTGGCACTTTCCAGTATATGGGGACGGTTGTACTGATACTACACTCTACAAACTGTGCAGATTTTGGAGACGGTCCCAGTGGCGGCTTCTAGAGAGCTCGGATTGGACAGCCTGCAGAGACTTGAGGTACAACTGCTCAGCGCTCGCAGCTCCTGAAGTCCCCGTCTTTATTTTTATTTAGCTATGTATTTTCATTTAGACGGTTTTGTATGTATTTCAAACTCTTGTATGTATTACTCTAGAAGTTCGTGCACTTGTGACACCGAGTTCAGGGATTTGTAGCATATGTTTTTACGGTTTTAGCTTCCGCATTTATCTTTGGATTATTGCTGTTAAATCAGTTATTCTTCATTAATTACGTTTAAATTGTTAAAAAGGATAAATTGTTCTAACGTTGGTTTGCCTAGGAAGTGAAATATTAGGCGCCATCACGATCCCGACGGTGGGAATTTCGGGTCGTGACAGGAAGCTTATACGAAAGTGCAACAAATGAAGAACAACATGGATATAGATATAACAACAAGAAGGAAAACATGATATTTGCAAGTTAGACAAATAGAAGGCATGTGCAACACAACAACAAGTGAGATAGAGGACAAAGACGGAACAACAACGACAAGTCACATAGAAAACATAGGTACAACAACAGCATCTCAAGGTAAAGGCATGAACGTATACACAAGGAAAAGATATCACAATGTAATGCATGTCCCTCGTCCTCGCCTGCACGAAAACACCCTTCGTGCAATGAACTCCTGATAATATAAAAGCATGATAATATAAATCAAATGGCACGACATCACCCTTCGTGCTTTTACTTTCATCCTCACATTATAATATAAATGAGAACACAATAATATAAATGAAACGGCACGGCATCACCCTTCGTGCTTTTAGTCTCATCATCACATGATAATGTAAATGAGGTCATGATAATGTAAGTGAAATGGCACGGTATCACCCTTCGTGCTTTTACTTTCATCCTCACATGATAATGTAAATAAAATGGGATGGCATCCCCCTTCGTGCTTTATACTCTTCCTCACATGACAATGTATATGCAATGGCACGACATCACCTTTCGTGCTTTTACACTCTTCCTCACCAAGTATATGTATATCAATGACAAGCAAGGTAGGAATCATGAATAACATCAAGGAAAGTGTTTAAGCGAATATTCCAAATGAACATCAATCATAACTTTCAAGCCAATAACAATTCAATAAACCTCAAGTAGTTTATTCTCCAAGTATTTCGACAAGTCTCTAAAATGATCTTTAACTCAAGTATAGAATCCAATATCTCAAGAATAACGGTCGTAGCAATGTATTAATGATTAAACAAAGTAATAACCGAATTTAACACATCAATGGTTTCACAAAAATCCGTCAGTTTTTTATCAAGTTATAATAAGCTAAATCTCGGTTTCTAATATTTAATTTCATATTCTTAGTAATCTAGAAGTCAAGTAAGACATGAAACAAAGAAGTTACATAGTTCTACAAGGCACAATTAATCATGTAATTTACCCTTCGAGCCTGATTCAACCCTGGCACATGGCTCGTCACCTCATATATGCATCGCCCCCACATGTAGCAAATAATGGCAATTAGTAGGAAAAATACATCCAACAAAGTTAGGCAAGACACTTACCTCAATTCGGCCAAATCAATACTCAAATTAGCTTTTCTTTTACAAATTCACCTCCACTTGGCTCAATCAAGCCAAAGACGACTTAAATACGTCAAACAATGCCTGAGAAAATAATTTAAATTAACAAAGCTATGATCTTTACACAATTTTTAAAAAGTCAACCTCGGGCTCGCCCGGCTACCCATAGCCCCACGAGTCCATATACGTGTTTTGTTTCCAAATCTGAGTCCAATTCTACTCTCAAATCCTAAATTTTTATTTTTCAAAATTTTGACAAAATCCCCAAATTTTCCTTAGATTCTCATGAACTTAATATTAAATCTAATGTATAATCACAAAATATAACTGAAAGTTGATTAAAATTCCTTACCCAATAGTTTGGTATGAAAATCCTTCCACAAAATGGCCCCCGTCGAGACTTGGGTTCAAAATATATCAAAATGAAGCTTAGTCTCGGAATACTCAGCTATATGCAGGATGCAGATGTCGCATGTGCGACATAGGGTTCGCAAAAACGAGCATTTCATCGCAAAAACGAAACATGAGACTTTCTGCTAAGGTCGCATTTGCGACCAAATGCATCGCAAATGCGAAGACAACTGCCTCGCAAAAGCAGGAGGAAGCCAACAACAACACTTCGCAAATGCGAGGGATTTCTTCGCAAATGTGAATTCATCCCCAACAACCTAGGTTCGCAAATGCGAGGGCTTATTCGCAAATGCGACTATACAATCATTGCAAATGCGATTGAACCAGTACCGGCACAAATAAAGGGGAGATATGCCGATACTCCCCCATATGTGTGTCCAAGATGCTAACGTACGTAGGTTTGATAGGGAGATAGGCGGACACTTACCCTTGCGTGTTCCCAGATTCTCACGTACACATGACCATTATGTGTAAAGTTTCTAAATTTTTTATTTTAAAAGATAACTTAATTTTCATCTTTAGATTCAGATATCGATTTTCTCAACTTGCAGCTTTAGTTTTAGTTATATGATGTAGAATAAATATTCAACTTTTAGTTATTAGTTTAAATTCAGTTATCTGAATCAATTTTAGCTTTTAAAGTATCCATTATTTTTATTTAAATTGCCTACTCTGCTTGTTACATTTTATTACATTTATATATAGCATATGCTAATCTTGCCTCTGCTTAGGGAATTGACAATGAGACTTTTGAGTATTCTTGTGGTACTTAGCCTATTTGGGCTTGCCACGTCATGTGACGGGCGTTGAATTTGTAGATGACGACGCCCACGGCTAGGAGCAGATCTAGTTGATTCAATTGGTGAGACGTCGACTCTTTCCAGCGATGTTGGTGTCTTTTTTTAGTCTTTAATTGTTGTTTGACTTGTGTATCATTCTCAGGGAATAACCTATAGGTTTATGTATTCAGACATACATATAGGCTCATCACTTTGCTAGTGGGTTCAGTTATCAGACATGTAAATGTTTATTTTAGAATTCAGTTTTCGGACAATTATTATCTTAAGACTTTTATGAATTTCTTGGATACTATGTACAACTCAGACTCTCAGTTAGTTAGAATAGGACTTGCTCGACATGTAAGGTAGGTTAAGCATCACCACGTCCCATCCCAGTTTTGCGATGTAACAGACCAGACAGTACATCACTGCCCCAACTTGTGTCACAAGGTCAACTAATCATATGTGTATTTCAATTTAATATTTTAATCTTAATTAAAATAAACATGATGTTAGTGTTGAGATTAATGCTGTTAAATGATTTTCTTGATAAGTGTGCCAAAACCTTAAAAAAAGGGTAGCTCGGTGCACAAGGTACCCGTATTCACGCAGGATCCAGGAAAGGGCTGCACCCAAGGTGTGTAATGTAGACGAGAGTATTTATTTAATTTTGTTTCCTTAAATTCATAATTATTAATTTTATTACGTAGGGATTAGTATTTTTTCCTTTTATAATAAACCAAATCAATTAACTAGTCTTTTTTTCAAAACTTCCTCCAACTTGTTATGTTCCATTGCAGATCAAATGAATTAATTTCAATGTACTTCAATACTTTCCTCAATTAATTGTAAGAGCCCGTTTGGCTTAGCTGATTTAGAGTAACTGATAAGCATTAGGTGCTAAAAATCACTTTTAAGTGTTGAAACTGATTTAAAAAATAAGCAGTTACGTGTTTGGATAAAAGTGCTAAAACTAATAATAAGCAGCTGAAACTGTTTGATTAAAAAGTGTGATAAGCTCTTTTAATGTTAAAATGACTTAAATGACCTTATAACAATTTACACTACTTAAAACGTTATTTTCTTCAAAATTTTAGATTCTACATAGATTCTACCTATTTATCATGTTATTTTAATTATAAAAATGATTAGATAATATCTTTTTTATAAATATAATTTATGTTATGATAAGTATACAATCATAAATTAGAAAGGGTGGACTATAAATTGACAAAAGTTAAGAAGAAAACCTTAAATAATGCACACAGTGTTTGTAGAGAAGAAACAAGCACTTAATATGTATTGTTTGTAATAAATAAGATTAAAACATTTAACTATCATAAATATCTTGAGCAATCATATCACGAATTGCCATCCAAATATTATTATCTCCTTGATTTTCTACATTTTCTTCATCTGCAACGTTGACTCTTGTGGATCTTCCAATGCCGGGATCAACACGTGGCACATATCTCTCATTCTCAGCTTCTTGGAATGCATTGTCCTCCTTACATTTCTTGTTAATGTAATTGTGAATCGCCATTGTAACCAATACGATATCTCTTTGAGTGTCAATATGATAAAAGGGCATATCTCGTAAAATAGACCACCTTATTTTCCATACCCCAAATGTTCGCTCTACAATATTTCTGCAAGAAGAATGCAAATAATTGAACATTTCTTTATGTCCATTTGGTGCTCGCAATTGTCGTGTCGCACCTCGACGAAATTCTGCAAGATGGTATCTCGCATTATCCTCTTTATATGGAGCCATATATCCCTTTAGGTGTGAATATCCTGCATCAACAAGATAATATTTGTCCGCAGATGGATGTGGAAAATTCAGTTCGGGTCTACGAAGTGCCTCACCAAATATACGGTTATCATGAGCTGCTCCTTCCCACCCAGCCCATGCAAATGTAAAACACATATTAAAGTCGACAACAACAAGAATATTTTAAGTAGGATAACCTTTACGCCCAATATATGGTATCTTTTGACCTTGAGGCAATCTTGCTTTCACATGTGTGCCATCAAGTGCTCCAATACAATCCTAAAAATATATACATGCATAAACTAAATATAAGTTTACACTAGGTAATTTTTTGAGTTAAAATATAAAAATATAATAATATAATTATTAAGTATGTCACTTACTTTAAAGAAAGGGAGATATCGTTGATTACATGGCTTGTGATCTCCTGCACCATCATTATAACTTGGATGTGGTTGAATTATGTCTCTTGCAAGCTTACCAATGGCCTTTAGAACACTGTGAAGATGCCTATGAATTGTTTCTCCTGAATGTTAAAAAATCTCTTGTACCAATCGATTTTCGGCACCATGTGCACAAATCATCAAGAACATCCCTAACTCTTCATAGACAGACATCCCACGCGTGGGTTTAAGACCATATTTATCAGTTAGATCTTTACTTAAATCAAGAAACACCGACTTCCTCAATCTAATATTTTCATAACACCGAGTCTCATTTCCATGTAATATCTCTTGGATAAATATATTCCCAGTGCGTTTAGATGTACGACATGGTTCCTTGCAAATATATTTCTCATAATATATCAATATACTCTTACATGCTATTCGACATAGTGCCATCCGTTCCTTATTTTCTTGAGTTTCCTATTCTTCATTTTCGTCATTTAACAAGTCGTTGTTCCAGCATTCCATTAAATTAAAATGAAACAGACATACAAACTGTTACGAATTAAAAATGACAAATGCTAACTTCAAAGTTGATAGTATAGTCATCTATTAAAATAAAACACGTAATGTCTAAACAAGAAATGATTAAACCACCATTATGTCTAAACAGGAAGCAAAATATTAAAAAAATGTAACCTTCTGCACATACTTTAAAGGACAAGTTAAAACGTCTAATGCTAATGTAATATGGGTAAGGCATCATCAACAACTTCTCAGATTGGATTAGATGGATTATTCGGCACGAAGGATCGTCGGTGGTTGTACTCCAACCAAGATTTCCTAGCTTCATCAGTAGACAACTTCAAAAATACATGTCGCATCTCTTTCTGTGTCAACAAGTTCACAATACAATTAAAAATATTACTCCCTTCAAGAATACCAGGAATATTTTCTAAAATATCCATGCACTTCTCAATGGTGGGCTCTGAAGACTTAGATGTGCTGTTGTTAGATATGAACTCAATAAGGGAGTGTATCTCCTCTTTTAGTAACAGTGAATTATTTTTTGTCTTGCGCTTTTTCACTTGACTGCTACTGCCACTGCCATCTATTGACTTTCGCTTTCTAAGCGATGGCTCAGGAAACGTAATTGAATCCATATTCTACAAGTCATGACTTTCATCGCTTCTTTCATCATTCCATTGTTCTATATCATTATCATAAACATCATTTGTTCCATCATCATCTTGATCTAACCCAACTTCCGACTCTTGTTCTTGATTTGCTGCACGTGCTCTCTCTCCGGTGGCAATGATATCAGTAAATAAAGCATCGTAACGAAACCATATCAGCGAAAGGTTTTTGTTCCTAAATTTTTTATATTTAGAATTCTCCTGTAAAAAAGAATTTAAAATTACTCTAAGCAAACAAATGAAACTAATAATTAATAGAGTTATGCAATAATTATAGAAAATGGCAAGCAATGTACCTTAATCTTTTGCTCCCGCCAATCATCATCTACAATAATTATTTTTCTTATGGGATCCCATCCTAAACATGTCTCACCTCTCATCAACTGCTTAAAAAGAGTCCACTCTGCTTTCATGTGATCCCAATGGTTTTTTATTTTTTTTCTAGTATATTCTAGTCCCGTCTTCTTATTGAACTCATTTACCATATTCTTCCATCCATCTTTAGACAAGTAAGTGTTTGGCCTATTTTCTTTTCTAACTTCTTGCTCACACAATTCAATGAATTTAATATGTGCATATTCGTCCCACTTAGCATTATGTCGTTCTCCCATAATTGAATGTTAACAATCTGAAGAGATTACAAGATTTAGCTATAAACGTACACATATAATAATATTTATGCACAACTCAAAATAAACAAAGTTCAAAAGAACGCCTTCTTATTTTTGTATGTCACATACTTTTGAAGTATAAATAATATTCAATATTATAATGAGACCAACTGTCTTAAACTTCTAGTGACTAACAAAACAAGAGAAAGCATGTGTTGTTATATTTGAGCTTAAGAGGGTTGTAGTTTCCAATAAATTTATGTTCCTACTCGACTCCTTCTTTCTTCTCATGAGTTGTGACCGTGAATAAATTTCACAAACAAGAAACTTCATGTATAACTAGGTATCTTTCATATTACATCCAAAATGTGTTTGCTGGTCTTCATCAATGCATGAATGAGGGGATACGCGTAGCCTACCTCCTTATAACATTAATAATATACTCAACTCTAAACAAGAAGTCATGAGAAAAAAAGATATACAAGACAAGAAAACCCGTGCGTTAAAGCGAAAAGCTGGCCTGTTTTGTACCGTCACTTTGATTACACGCAGAAAAACACTGCCCGAGAAATATAAATTTGACAAACAACAAATACTCAGTAAAGTTTAAAACATATGGGATGAAAGGGACAAAAGTAGCTTATGATTTGGACCCCAAAACCAAAAACTGGATTCATTCAGCTTTCAATTCTTTTCATCTTAGTCACATCTTGTCTTGATAGAAACACGTAGGAGGATTTGTAAACATATCTTGATAGAGTGTTTAAAACATAAAAAAATTACTTGCAATTTGTCTGATAGTTGCAGAGAAGAACGAAAGAAGCACGTAACAGAGGAAACAATGTCACGACTGGAGAGGCAACAACTGTTTAGGTTTTATGAAGAGCCGGGATAGAGTAAAACTATACGAAGAGTTTTGTTTTAAAAAGAAGTATTTTAGGGATAGAATAGTAAATATTTTGGTCAAACCTAAAGTGCTTATAAGCTGAAATTTGATAAGTTGAGGGAGAACAACTTATGGCTTATGACTTATTTTTGGCTTATAAGCACTTAACTTATAAGCACTTTTAATTTTACCAAACGCGTAGATAAGCCAAAAAGTGCTTATAAGCCAATTTGACCAGCTTATAAGTTTAGCCAAACACCCTCTAAGTCTTTCCTAAAACTTTATATACAAATAATTCATCAAATAAGAAATATATAAAAGTAATTTGGAGAAAGCAAGAAATAACGATTGGAATCTATCATAGAATCCTTTGCCCTTAATTTCCAAAACAACCCTATTTCCAAATTCGCCGTGTTTATCCTTTTTTGTTTTCTTCTTTTGATATATCCATTTTTTTGACCTCCTTTTTTTCTTAGTAATTCTTTTATTTAAATATCTAGATATTTTCTTTTTTGTTCCTTAGAGAAGGGGGTTATTGCAATTGTTTCGAAATTGCAGTCTCTCCACCAAGTAGACCCAAAGTCCACCCATTTTGGAGGTACACTTTTGTCCTTCACAAAGCCTACCTGTACGAGCATCTAAACTATTTCACAAACCAATAAAATAGCGCCACGTGAAGTAGCAGGTAATTTTCTGTGAGATGGACTGATCACCCGCAGGTGAGATAAGAAATTGGGTCAGATCTGGTAATAAGAGAAGTATAAGGGGCCTATAAGAGCAAAACAAATCCGCTGCATTTGAATCACACCAAATTTATGGATCAAAACCCTCGCTTTTTATATTTTCTTTCTCTCGAAACCCAAACCCCTCTTTCTCTCTCTAATATTTAGCCTCGCTTTTGGGTGGCGGCTGAAACTCTCACTCCACATACCCGGTGTCTCCCTCTAGGGTTTTACAAATCTCTCCTCCATTTTTGAAGATCTATCTTGTGTTATGGCAGCTGTTGCTCCTTCTGCTGATCGTATCCTTATAGATTTTACTTATATGGGTATTCGTTGTTTTTTTCCTTGTTCAAATCGACCCTAAGTTTTGATTTTTACATGCTTTGTGAAGATATGCATTAGATATAGGTATATCTATGTTTTATGGGTAGAATTTTTATGTGAGTCTATTTGGATTCTTTAGATCTGGGTTATTGTGTTATGCGTTGCTGTTATTTGCTTGATTTTTTTTATTGGTTTTGGTTTTGTTTGGTGAGTGATTTATGTGTTGTAGTCTGTTGAGAGCCTCGGCTTTGAAAAATCATCTGTGTTTTTCTATTTTTTAAAATTGGTTTGTACGTGTGTTTATGGTGTATATAGGCTGTTTGAGTTTTTTTTAAATAAAAAAATGTTTTGCAGCTGGTATATGTTGGAAAATTTTGTAGCTGATTTGGTGATATATAGCTTGGTGTTTTCTATTAACAACAGTAGAAATTTGGTTTGGTTTTGGTTTAATATTTCTTTGCTAAATTCTTTAATTATTTGGAATTGCGGATTTGAAGAGTTTACGGGCTAATTTTAGTAAATTTACATAATTCCAAAAGATGTGTGTTGTTCAGTACAAATTGATTGATATGCTGGAATTGTTCTTGGCCTAGTTTGTTACTGTGTTTTTGGGCTAATTTGTGTGAAAAGTGCTATTCCTTTACATTTACTGCTATAGAAGCTGCAGATTTGCTGCAGAAGTTGTCATTGGATTCTCAAAATAAGACACTTGAAATTGCAGAGCCAAAGAAAAAGGTACCCTTTTAGTGTTTTTTTAAAAGTTCTTTTATTTTGGTCAATTGCTCTAAAGTTCTTAATTTGAAATTCTGATATTTTTTCAGCCCGTGGACTCCAAAGACGTGGGAAATGTTCAGATCCAGCCAGTGGATCGGTCAGTTACCCCTCTTTTGCCGGACTTCATGGATCCAACTTTGTGCTATGTTCCTAATGGATATCCCTCATACTATTATGGTATTGTTGATATCACCTGAATTGAATTTATGGCTTCACTTTGTGTCAGAACAGCCTATACGTACCTCTGTTAGGATTTTGCTAAAACAAATGTACATCTGTTAGGATAATGATGTTTTATTTCTTCACAATATAGCACATCACTTGGTTCATACTGACATTCCTTTTTATACTGACATTCTTTTCTATTCTCCTATAGGGTATGATGGTTCTGGTAATGAATGGGAGGACTATACAAGATATGTGAACCCAGAGGGAGTTGAGATGACTGTAAGTTATTCTGCTTGCGACGCTAGCTACAACACTTGATGTCTTAATCTACTTACTGGATTCAATCTTTGGTGTCACGTCGATTTTGTTTATTATTTATGTATTTTGGTTTTGATATGATGAAAACACAGGGAGCTTATGGGGACAACGGGTCATTTATGTATCAGCATGGCTATGGTTATGCACCCTATAGTCCATATTCACCTGCTACTTCCCCTGTCCCGACTGTGGGGCATGACGGCCAGCTTTATGGAGCACAACACTACCATTATCCATATTTCCAGCCCCTCCCTCCAACCAGTACTCCATACACTACTCCAGTTGCCCTGCCAAAAGGTGAGATCGCCACCTCTGCTGCTGCTGACCAAGCACCATTGTCTGTGGATTCTGCTAATGGAAATTCTAATGGCATTGCAAATGGTGGTGTAAAGGGAAATACCGCGCCTACGCCTGTGAGGCCTGCATTCCAGAATTCATCCTTAAATGCTAATGGCTCTTTTGGACGGGGTGGTGCCTTGCCTGGAGGAGTTGCTTCGGGCTATCAGGATCCTAGATTTGGTTTTGATGGTGTAAGGTCTCCAATTCCATGGTTAGATGGGTCAATGTTTACTGACGGGCTCGCTAGGCCAGGGGCGAGCAATCCTATTACGCCTTCATTTTCAAACGGCGGTGCTGTTCCATCATCAAAAAATCAGAATGTTCATCCACATCTAATGGTATGTTGTATTCTAGAATATTGATCTGTTACTGCACTTCTCATTACTGTCTCCTTCGTGAGACTTAGAAGCTCCATATTTTGTACTTTATGGTCAGTTCATTTTCATGTTGGAACTGACACTACTGTTTCATTGTCAGGGCTTGCACCACCCTAGGCCCTCGTCTGGCATGAATACAACTAATGGGTATATGAATACGTTGTATCCCAATAAATTTTATGGGCGTTATGGGAACACATTCAGTTCTGGCATGGGCTTTGGATCTAACAGGTATGATTCTCGCGCTACAGGTCGTGGGTGGACACCGGTTGACAACAGGTTTAAACCCAGGGGTAGAGGAAATAGTTTCTATGGCTATGGTAACGAGAACATGGATGGTTTAAATGAGCTCAACAGGGGACCAAGAGGTAAAGGTTCCAAGAATCAGAAGGGTTTTACACCAGTTGCTTTGGCAGTCAAGGGGCAGAACATCCCCCTAACCGTAACCAATGATGCCGAGAAAGATAAACCAAGCCTGATTCCTGACAAAGAACAGTACAACCGTCCAGATTTTCCTGTGACATATACTGATGCCAAGTTTTTTATCATCAAGTCTTACAGTGAAGATGATGTGCACAAAAGCATCAAATATAATGTGTGGGCTAGCACACCAAATGGTAACAAGAAGCTTGATGCTGCATATCAGGAGGCTCAACAAAAGTCTGGAGGCTGTCCTATCTTTCTTTTCTTCTCGGTGAGCTTTCATATTTGAAATGTGTCTCCAAGTCTTTTTTGGTTTAATCCGGGTATACATGAATTTACATGTAATTTCGAATTGTTTTGGGTTCACATCCTCCTTAATTTTGATTGCTTATTTTTGTTCTTTTTATCCAGGTAAATACAAGTGGTCAGTTTGTTGGTGTTGCGGAGATGGTAGGACCAGTTGATTTCAACAAGAGTGTGGAGTATTGGCAGCAAGACAAGTGGATCGGCTGCTTTCCTGTAAAGTGGCACATTGTGAAGGATGTACCAAATAGCTTGTTGAAACACATCACGCTGGAGAACAACGAGAACAAGCCTGTTACCAACAGTAGAGATACTCAGGAGGTATGTCACGTGCTCTAATATTATGAGCCTAGATATAAGGGTAGTAATTTTTGGGTGATCGAGTGTAGTATGTCCTGGCTCATTTGACCCTTGGGTAATTGTGAATTATGTTTTTACCAACTGTTTCACTTATTCCAAAAGAACATGGTTTTTACCAACAGTTTCACTGTTTTGTACAGGTTAAAATGGAGCAGGGCTTGCAGGTGATAGAGATATTTAAAGATCATATTAGCAAACAGTGCATCCTTGATGATTTTGAGTTCTATGAGGATCGTCAAAAGAGAATCCAGGAAAAGAAGGCCAAGCAGCAGCTTTTCCAGAAGCAGGTAGAATATATATATACTAAATTTCTGGCTATGAAATGAATAAAAAAAAAGATAAGATTATGATCAGGTGCTTTCGCTATTGCATTTAGCAGTAATCGATATCTTCGTGGTAGTTATCTTCCTCTTGGTAGTAAATAATGCTCTTCTTTTTGGTTGTCTTAGTCGCACGTGTGGGAAGGCAAAGCCACTGAAGAGAAGAATAAAGACAATTCAAACGGCGAACTTAAATCCCAGAAACTTTCCGAAGTTTCTGCTGTTTTGAGCAAGGAAAGTTCACCAGCCGCTCAGTCTAATGGAGAGGTCAAGCTTGTGGAAAATGGATCAATTACAAAATTAGGAGACGATGTGAAGGTTGCTAAACTAGTCACTGTATCCGACAAGAAACCTGTAGCTAAGGGGATATCAAATGGGGCTGTTAATTGATGCTAGCTTCAGCTGATAAAGGGTGGTCAGTGGTTAACAGGTCCTAAAATGGAGCTTTAACTACATGATTTGCATGCAAGTGCTTGGTTAGATCTCATAACCATTGGGCTGCCCTTTTTGTCTTATTAGCTGCATTTGTAGTTGGTTCTTGCATTAAGAAATCTCCATAGAGAGGTCAATAGTGGCAAGGCTAATTCATCTGCTTCTAGGATTTCAGGAAGTATGGAAGCCCCATATATCCTCATAGGCAAGTTTCTTTACTTGGCTTTAGTTTCTGACTGGTTTTATACCTTAGGGATTTGGGTTTTAGTATAATTATCATTTTGTTTTTTTGGTTTCTTTCGACTTGTCTTTTTGGTCCATTTTGTTTCTTTCTCAGTTGGGTTTTACAGTTGGGGTTCATGTTATTATTAGTTAGTTTGGCTCCCAATCCTATCTTGTACATCTAGATCCGTCTGTTGCGGCATGACAGCAGTGCTTTTTGTACTAGTCAAAAAGAGCTAGAAGCAAGGTGGGAATGCATTGCAATATAGTTGGCTCAAAAGCTTTTGATAGTAGTGTTTCATCTTTTTGGTTTTTTTTTGTCAACGGTTTTGTGTTCATGTTAATTTAGTCAAATCACACCTAATCTGGAAAAGAGCTTGCATGTCGCTTTATATTAAAGGTAGTATGTGTTCTCACTTAATATTATGGGAATGCTTTTGCGGTACTAATTCAAGAAGCTAGCTTTTGAGGAATGTTCCACATTGTTTTGAGCTCGTTTTCTTTTTGCAGTAGTTTCACTAGGGGGTGAGCGTTTGGGTAGTTCGGATTGAATATGAAGATTTCAGTTTGGATATTCGGTTTTGGATTAAATAAATGACAATTCAAATAAGTTCGGATTGGATATGAGTTTTTAAGTTTGATTTTGGATTAATCGGTTTATATATTTTGAATTTTCAGTTTTGAGCCTACAAGTTCTGATGTTTCTTCTTATAAAACTAATATATCCATTATAATCTTATAAATGAGGTTTGGGTAGGGTAGTGTGTACGCAGAGCTTACCCTTATCTGGCGAGGTAGAGAAGTTGTTTCCGATAGTCACTCGGCTCAAGAAAAGGTAAAAGAGAGAGAAAGGAAGAAGATGAAGAAGAAGAGGAGGAAGAAAGAAAGAATAGAGGGACAAAGGACGATAACGAAAATGAAAAAATGACAAGAAGTAAAAGAAAAAGTAGTATCAAATAGTAACAAATTAAAAAATACGATACACGGAGTGAACAGGGAACTCTCGACTACCTACTAGCTTACTACCCTAATCCTCGACCTCCACACCCTTCCATCTTTGGTCATGTCCTCAGTGAGCTGAAATAACGTCATGTCCTGCCTAATCACCTCTCCCCAATACTTCTTCGGCCTACCTCTACCCCTTCTCAGCCCCGTCACGGCTAGCCTCTCACACCTCCTAACATGAGCATTCGTACTCCTCTTCTACGCATGTCCGAACCATCTCAGCCTCAACTCCCGCATCGTGTCCTCCACGGGGGCCATTCCTACTTTGTCCCTAATAACTTCGTTCCTAATCTTATCTCTCCTGGTATGCCACACATCCATCTCAGCTTCCTCATTTCTGCTACTTTCATTCTCTGAACATGGGATTTCTTGACTGGCCACCAAGATTTAAGGGTAAGTTCTACAGAGTGGTGGTTAGACCTATTATGTTATATGGTGGTTAGACCTACTATGTTCTAAAGTATTCATGTTCAATTACCTAATAAGTTTCTCATTCTCAATGTAATCATCCAAATAAAGTATTCAAGTAATGAAATTATTATCAAGAAAATACAACAAAGACATTAATAAGGGCAATAAGAAAGAGCAATAGTAAAACTGTGTCCAAATATAAAGTATTTTAACAATAAATTAGTAATTAGTATTGGATGTATGAGATAATGTCTAATGGGTAGGGTATTGGACTTATTACTATTGGTATATGGATAATGGACGAAATATTAAGTATAAAATTATGGATTTTCGGATATCCACAAATCTGAAGTACCAAATCCAATATCCAATCCGAAATTCAAAATAATTAAAAATTAAATCCGCAATCCAATCCGTAATAAAAAATATCCAAACGAAAAAATTCGAATTTTGGGTTTGCCCAAACTATGCCTACCCCTAAGTTTCACATTGTTTACTGTATTTAAGAGCAGCACAATCTGGATATTGTTTTCTTGCTCTCGATCATATTCATGTTGCCTAATTATCCGTTAAGGATGTATGTGTGAAGTTGTCTCCAGAGAAAAAGAACTAGGGGTGTCAAATGGACGGGTTGGACCGATTTTGGGCGAGTCAAAATAGGTTGAGTTAATAATTGGGCGGGTCAAAAATTATTTGGGCTAAGATGGACTGGGTCAAGATGAGCTAAAATTTGGGTCATAGCCCAATCCGCCTAACTCTTATCAAAGCTTTACTTAATATGTGTTGTTTTATTATAAATTGTATAATTACTAAATATGATTTTTTTTTTCTTTTGTTATGGTTATATATAACATATCAAACAAAAATAAATTATTTCTAAAAGATTTTGGCAAAGTTACTCATAGATCAATTTGGTCAAAATCAACATAACTTTAAATGGGTTGAGATGAGTTAGTTAAGCTCGGTTGAGTCCAATAAATGGACGGGTCAATAATCAGCCTAACCTTGAGCGAGTTGGGCGGATCATTTGAGCTTGGGCCAAATTTGACGACCCTAAAAAGAACAAACATCTAGAGTCTCGACAAGTTCATTGTAAATTAGGATGATGGAGTGATAACGAGCGGGTTAGGCTAAGGTATAATAAAGTTTGGTTGGGTTTGGCTTGACGCGATGTTGTTAAATGTTTGGCAAAACTCGGGCTCGACACTAGGTAAATTTGAAAAAGTTGCATGGGGCACATTATTTGGTCGCCACTTTTTAATTTATACCCGTTTTATTTTTCCGTTTGCATCCGTACCCATTTTTTTTGTTAAAAGCATTTTAAAAAGACGATTTTGCCCTTCCTTAATAAAAGACTATTGACAAATTGCAGGACAAAAACTTAAGCATGTTTAGGCTGAAGTTTTAGGAATTAAACTAAATAACTTTAGCTTGTTTAGACTGAAATTTCAGATAAAGCTCAGGACAAAACTGTAGATTGCGTTACAAAATTTCAGCATGTTTTGGTATGAAATTTTAGCAAATGAACTAAATAACTTGAGCATGCATTAGCAAAAACTCTCTAGAAAATTACATACTGCAAGACAAAAACTTAAGCATATTTAGTCTGAAGTTTTAGCAAATGAACTAAATAACTTAAGCATGTTTAGTCTGAAATTTTAGCAAATAAACTAAATAACTTAAGCATGTTTAGTCTGAAGTTTTAGCAAATGAATTAAATAACTTCAACATGCTTAGTCTGAAGTTTTAGCAAATGAACTAAATAACTTCAGCATGTTTAGACTGAAGTTTCAGATAAAATTCATGACAAACTGTAGACTGCAGGATAAATAACTTCAACATGCATTAGCATAAAGTTTTAGCTTCAATGTGAAACAACTTCATGCTATATTAGCATGAAGTTTTAGCTTCAAGGTGAAACAACTTCATGCATTTGTGATTCTGAAGATGAATCTGGACAAGTTTTTAATTTTTTTATAAAGTTGCTGAGAGGAGAGGAGGAGATCGTTTTATATCTTTTGTCAGGAGTGTAATTGTCATATTATTACAGATTTTTTGTGAGATGGTTACCAAATCAATAATTTTAAAAAATATGGTACATGTTAAAAGGTGATACAAATATAGGGTACGACTGCAAATCCCCCGGTAAATTTGATAGGCTTGACTGGGCTTGGCTCAGCTCACCATCCAGGTCAGGCCTAGTCCTAGTAGCGCTTCTTGCACGTTTTATTATTTTTCTTTAGTTAGATAGATCAAACTATAAGACCCTTTATAAAAGGTTAATTGAAGGTTGGGGATGGTTTATTGGGTGAAATTCAAAAATAGCCAGATTTACAAGTGGTAATTGAAAAATAGTCACAGTTTCAAAAATAATCGTAATTTAGCCATATTTCATGTAAAGATAAATTTGAAAAAAAACACTGTTCAAAATTCAAAAAATATTCCAGTATAATATACTGGACTTTCAGCATAATATACCGGACTTCCAGCATAATATATTGGATTTCCAGCATAATATACTGGAGTTCCAGTATAATATACTGGTCCAATATAATATGCTGGAAGTTGATACACAGGTGCTCCAATCTCCAATATATTATGCTGAAACTTTCCGTGTGATGGAGTTCCAACATAATATATTGGAAGTTCATACACATGTGCACCAATCTCTAATATATTATGCTGGAACTTTCCGTATTGTAGCAAAATAATGGATATTTTTCAATGATTTTGCAAACACTGGCTATTTTTCAATTACCAATCCGAAAACTGGCTAGCCTGTGCTATTTTCACTGGTTTATTGGTACCATTTAATGTTTACCAGATTAATCAATATTTATATCTTCTAATGCAGCAATAATATCTTATTTGTAATAATTGATTTTATTGGTTGGGATTTTATTTGTAACTATTTTGTGTTAAATGTATTAACATCTGATAAATGTTTTATCGTTCAACACTCAAAAGATCGGTATTCAAAGTAATATTTGGCACATTATTATTTCTAGATAGTTAACTTATATTATACATTTTTAAATATTTAATAAAAGTTTTAATGCATTTTCTGTAACTTCGTATATTTTAATTTATCTTCAATCTTCTTATATTTTTAAAAGATATTCGAATTCATGATACTTGTTGTATACGGTCAAAATCGGTTTTCGACCTTCGAACGATTAGTCAAGATTGGAACGTAATGGACCGAATGTCGTCTTCATAATATCGATATGAGATCTGAAGCCATGTTACCAAGCTCAAGTTTCGGGGACCAATTAAATACCGAGCTCAAAGTCAATACCGAGTTCGATTCCAAATCGAACTATGATGTGAGGCGGTGTTATCGAGCTTAAGAGCCAGAGACCGACCAATTCTGAGCCAAAGTCAATACCGGGACCCGAGTCAATATCGAGCTCTAAACCTGGAAATCGACCAATACCAAGTCCGATCAAGATCGAGCCCAAGAGACAAGAGCCGTTACAGCCGCACTAAGGGAGAGAATCTCGGCAGGAATTAGGAAAAAACTAATCTATCATGGGATCCCTACTATGTATTTTTAATTATATCTAAAGTAGGATCCCTCCACTATAAGAGAGATAGTTATTATTTCTGAGGGAGGAAACATTGAAGACATTCTTACACTTTTATATTATTCACAGAGAAAACATACTGATATTGATATAGAGATTATCCTTTTTGGGTTTAGTACATTGATTCATCTTGCTTGTTCATAAACATCTTCCACTCAGTTTGGTTTGTATTTTATTCCTTATACAGTCAACACTCAATATATTGCTACTTACTTTTCTGATGTGTGCCAAGTTATACCACGTACCCTTAGAACTATGTATAAATTCAACTCTATCTGTTTTTCGGGTAAACAGTTTGGCGCCCACCGCGGAGCTAAGGATAACAGTGGTTGTTTGGTACGAATCTCTACAAAACACACCATTTTACACTTGATCTTGGAAGTATATTTGATTTCAGGTTGAAAACGATGAATTCTCAATTAATGGCCCTACCTATCGACAATGAAGCTGGCCTTCAAGATGAGAACAACAACTTAACACCTGGGGGTGGAAGGTCACCCGTCTATCCCGTTGGAGCTCGGGTCGAATAGCCAATAGACGTCAATTCACATGCAGCCATCGAGGCAAACCAACGTTCCGACCCTGAAAACAACATCATGGTGGAACTCGGTGTGCAACTCGAAATACCCAAAATGCTGAGGAAAGCGGAATCAGCTTGCGTATGATATTCGAGATTTTGCTAGCTCAACAAGTAGCAATAGCCCAGTTGCAGAGTCAAACCCAGCCACCGACCAGACTCGAGCCCAGTCCACCCTAAGAAGTCACCCACAAAACGGGGCTATCTATAGTAAGGTCAAATGAGCAAGAATTGGAGACTAATCCCGAAATTGTTAAGATGCTCGAAGAACTGACAAAACGAATAGAGTAAGGAGAAAGGAGAATCGAGGCAAACGACAAAAAAGTGGAAACATATAACTCCAGGGTTGATCAGATCCCTGGGGCACCACCGATATTGAAGGGCTTAGATTCCAAAAAATTCATACAAAAGCCTTTCCCCCGAGTGCGGCTCCAAAACCGATCCCAAAGAAGTTTCGCATGTACGAGATTTCTAAATATAATGGAACAACCGACCCCAACGAACATGTCACCTATTACACATGTGCCATCAAAGGGAACGATCTAGAGGACAATGAGATCGAATCTATATTATTGAAAAAATTCGGTAAAACCCTGTCAAAGGGAGCAATGATATGGTATCAAAATTTACCGTCTAACTCTATTGATTCTTTTGCTATGCTTGTAGATTCTTTCGTAAAAGCACATGCTGGGGCCATAAAGGTCGAGACCAGGAAGTCGGACCTATTCAAGGTAAGACAAGAGGATAACGAGATGCTAAGAGAATTCGTATCTCGTTTCCAAATGGAGCGAATGGATCTACCACCAGTCACAGACGATTGGGCTGTTCAAGATTTCACTCAAGATCTAAACGAACGAAGCTCGATGGCTTCACGACGGCTGAAGCATAACCTAATCGAGTACCCAGCTATTACTTGGGCTGATGTGCACAATCGGTATTAATCAAAAATAAGAGTAGAAGATGACCAGCTGGGTTTTGGGTCCGATATTAAAAGGGATATCGATCGAGAACCAAGGTCAAACAAGGATCGATACTGGCCGTATAACGGAGATCGTAGGGGTAGCGAACCTTCACGCAACCCCGTACGAGGCAAAAAGAGAAATGATCGAGGCCAAGGGTCTCGGGGGCTGATGAACAGGAATGGGTTCGACAGGAATACCGGACCTAAGGAAGCACCTCGATTATCGGAGTATAACTTCGGCATTGATGCATCCGCTATCGTATCGGCTATCAGATGCATCAAAGATACTAAATGGCCTCGACCTATGCAGACCGATCCTGCCCAGAGGAATCCCAATCAAATGTGCGAGTATCATGGCACTCATGACCACAAAACGGAAGATTGCAGGCAACTAAGAGAGGAGGTAGCTCGGTAATTCAACAAAGGGAACCTTCGAGAATTTTTAAGTGACAAGGCCAAAAACCATTTCAAAAACAGGAATTTCAATAGACAAAATGAGCAAGAAGATCCACAACACATCATCCACATGATCATTGGTGGGGTCGATATCCCCAGGGGCTGGTGCTTAAACGCACTAAGATGTCGGTTGTAAGAGAAAAGCGACCCCAGACTCAGGATTACACCCCTGAAGGGACCTTGTCCTTTAATAACAAAGACGCGGAAGGAATCATACAACCACATAACGATGCACTGCTAATATATGTACTTATGAATAAAACTTAAGTTAAACGTGTGTTAATTTATCCAGGTAGTTCGACCAACATCATTCGATCGAGGGTCGTAGAGCAACTCGATTTACAGGACCAGGTATTGCTCGCAACCTTGGTACTAAACAGATTCAATATGGCATGTGAAACTACTAAGGGCGAAATAATCCTTCCAGTTAACATGGCCGGAACCATCCAGGAAACGAAGTTCCATATGATCGAAGGCGATATGAGATACAACACCCTGTTTGGAAGGCCGTGGATCCACAATATGAGGGCTGTACCCTCGACCCTCCACCAGGTTTTGAAGTTCCCAACATCGGAGGGAATCAAAACGGTCTACAGGGAGAAACCGACTGCAAAAGAAATATTTGCCGTCGATGAAGTGATTCCTATTCCATCATTATCATCAGCAAAAGGATCGGATCTGAAGGAGGAACGGAATACCAAATAGCAATCACAAACGTCAGCTTCGACCTAATTAGAGAATCACAAGACTGACGAAGATGATGAACATAGGATCCCTCGATCTTTCGTGGTTCCCGATGATTCCAACGCCACCCAATCAACTGGAGCAAGTCATACTAATCGAATATCTGTCTGAACGAAAGGTATACCTGGGCACGGGGTTAGATCCCGAGCTTAGGAGAAAGCTTATTCAATTTCTTATAGCTAACATAGATAATTTAGTTTGGTCCCATCTTGACATGACATGGATCCCACCGGGAATCACCACTCATAAGCTAAGCTTGGACCTAAAATTCCACCCGGTAAAACAAAAACGAAGGCCCTGGTCCGAGGTCAAACACGCATTCATCAAAGACGAGGTAATCAAACTTCTTAAAATAGGGTCCATTCTGGAAGTAAAGTACCCCGAATAGCTAGCAAATGTGGTGGTAGTCCTTAAAAAGGGGAAGAAACTTAGAATGTGTATAGATTATAAAGACCTGAATAAAGCATGCCCTAAGGACTCTTTTCCTTTGCCTAATATCGATCGTATGATCGATGCCGCGGCCGGACATGAGACTCTTAGTTTTATCGATGCCTATTTCGGGTACAACCAAATACAGATGAACCTGGAGGATCAGGAAAAGACCTCATTTACCACTAAGTACGGGACCTACTGTTATAATGTAATGCCCTTCGGCCTAAAAAATGCTGGTGCAACTTATCAACGCCTAGTAAATAGAATGTTCGTAAAGCAAATAGGAAAATCAATGGAAGTTTATGTTGATGACATGTTAGTTAAATCCCTGCGAGCAGAGGACCATTTAAAGCATTTGAAGGAAACTTTCGACATACTAAGGGAGTACAATATGAAGCTCAATCCCGAAAAATGTGCTTTCAGGGTTGGCTCGGGCAAGTTTCTCGGTTTCATGGTGTCCAATCGAGGAATTGATATTAACCCCGATAAAATTAAAGAAATCGAGGACATCACAATGGTAGATAATGTAAAGGTCATGCAGAGGCTAATGGGACGGATAGCCGCCCTGGGACGATTCATTTCGAGATCCTCGGGTAGGAGCCACTAATTTTTCTCTTTGCTTAAAAATAAAAGCAATCTTTCATGGATTCCGGAATGTCAACATGCTTTGGAAGAGCTAAAACGGTATCTATCGAGCCCTCCGTTGCTTCAAATCCCGAAGGCAAATGAACAACTTTACCTGTATCTAGCTGTCTCAGAGGTAGCGGTAAGTGAAGTCCTAATTCGAGAAGAATGAGGTACGCAATTCCCTATTTATTATGTCAGTCGAACTCTAGGAGAGGCCGAAACTAGATATCCATACTTAGAAAAATTAGCGCTTGCTTTAATAAGTGCCTCTAGGAATTAAAACCATATTTCCAGTGCCATCCGATACATGTTGTAACAACTTATCCTCTACGAAATATTTTACACAAACCTGAGCTTTCAAGTCGATTGGCCAAATGGGCCATAGAGATCGGCGGGTACGACATCGAGTATCGACCTCGAACCACTATCAAATATCAAATCTTAGCGAACTTCGTGGATAACTTTACGTCGGCCTTCGTACCCGAGATCAAAAAGGAATTACTGATAAAATCGGGTACCTTTTCGGGAATCTGGACCCTCTTTACAGACGGTACCTCGAACGCAAAGGGGTCCGGACTGGGCATCGTATTAAGATCACCCACAGGTAATATAGTTAGACAGTCTATTAAAACTACAAAATTGACTAACAATGAGGTTGAGTATGAAGCCGTGATTGCAGGTCTCGAACTAGCTAGAAGTTTGGGAGCCGAGGTCGTGGAGGCTAAATGTGATTCCCTCCTCGTGGTAAATCAAGTCAACGGGACTTTTGAAGTTCGGGAAGATCGAATGCATAGGTACTTGGATAAATTGCAAGTGACTCTACATCGATTTAAGGAATGGACTTTGCAACATGTACTTCGAGAGCAGAACTGTGAGACCGACGCTCTTGCAAACTTAGGGTCGTCGGTCGAGGATGATGAACTCAACTCGGGGACTGTCGTGCAACTCATGAAATTGGTAATCGAGGAAGGTCATGCCGAGATAAATTCCACAAGTCTAACCTGGGATTGGAGAAACAAATATATAGAGTACCTCAAAAACATGAAACTTCCATCGGATCCAAAGAAATCGAGAACTCTACGCACGAAAGCTGCACGATTCACCTTATCTAATACTGGAACACTGTTTAGAAGGACGTTCGATGGTCCCCTGGCAATATGTTTGGGACCAGGAGATACCGACTACATCCTACGTGAGATTCACGAGGGCACTTGTGGGAATCATTCCGGTGCCGATTCATTAGTCCACAAAATAATCAGAGCAAGATATTATTGGATCGGTATGGATAAAGATGCAAGGGAGTTCATTCTAAAATGCGACAAATGTCAAAGACATGCGCCCATGATTCATCAACCTGGGGAACTTCTCCACTCGTTCCTAGCTCCTTGGCCTTTCAGGAAATGGGGAATGGACATCGTCGTCCCCCTCCCATCGGCCCCAGGTAAGGCTCAATTTATTTTGTTTATGACTGATTATTTCTCTAAATGAGTTGAAGCACAGGCTTTCGAGAAAGGCAGAGAAAAAGAGGTGATAGACTTCATTTGGGACCACATCATATGTCCGTTCAGGATGCCATCCGAGATTGTATGTGACAATGGAAAGCAATTCATCAGAAGCAAAGTAACCAAATTTCTCGAAGACCACAAAATCAAAAGGATCCTATCAACACCTTATCATCCCAGTGGAAATGGACAGGCCGAATCGACCAACAAAACCATCATCCAAAATCTTAAGAAAAGATTAACCGACGCTAAAGGAAAATGGAGAGAAATACTACCCGAAATCCTATGGGCTTACCGCACAACATCGAAATCGAGTACCGGGGCGACACCATTCTCGTTGGTTTATGGCGTCGAAGCTCTTATCCCAGTTGAGGTCGGAGAACCTAGCATCAGGTTTCAGTATGCAACAAATGAGTCGAATAACGAGATGATGAACACGAGCCTAGAATTATTAGACGAAAAATGAGAAGCAGCTCTCATCCTATTAGCCGCCCAAAAACAACGGATCGAAAGGTATTATAATCGAAGAACCAATCTTCGATATTTTAAAATTGGGGACTTAGTGCAAGGACAGTCACACTCAACACCCGAAATTCAAATGAAGGAAAACTGGGTCCGAGCTGGGAAGGACCGTATCAGGTTCTCAAAATCGTCGAAAAAGGATCCTACAAGCTCGGTGTAATAAATGGCAAACAACTACCAAGCAATTGGAACGTGTCGCACCTAAAATGATACTACTATTAAGGTACAACCCTCCTATGTTCATTTATATTTCGGAATTAACCCTTGCAGGTGTTCGATCAGAAACAAGGATGGATTATTCAACTCGAAGCCTTAGGCCTGAAAGCATGAGTTGCACTCTTTTTCCCTTAGACCGATTTTGTCCCAAATGGGTTTTCGGCAAGATTTTTAATGAGGCAACCATTGATCGTGCTAATTTAGAACAATTCAACAGTATCCGAGGCCTCTTGTCAAATAATGGGGGGCATTACCCTCGAATATATCAAGTTCGATGCAAGAAAGTTACTTCATGACAACAAGGTTTCGATAGGAAAGATTGTAAGAGCCAAATGGTCAAAACAAACCATGCTCATGTAGTCTGCTCGATCCCTGGTAAAGAACATAAACACATGTATAATGACATAAAGGGAATTTTCTTCTTTACCGATATCTTATATCTCTGAATCCATCCTCTTTTTCGTGATTTGTTATCCATAAACCGGGGAATGCCAACCAAAATATCAAACCCCACATAAGCCTAAGGGCCACACATCACTTTGAGTTCGAGCAAACACTCACTCGACTATTAAGCCTACGGGCTACATCACTTCGAGTTCGAGCAAACACTCACTCGACTATTAAGCCTAAGGGCTACTCTTACTTCGAGTAATCACTCACTCGACTATTAAGCCTATGTGCTACATTATTTCGAGTTAGAGCAATCACTCACTCAACTACTAAGCCTACGGGCTACATTACTTCGAGTTCAAGAAATCCCTCACTCGACTACTAAGCCTACGGGATACACTACTTCGAGTTTGAGCAATCACTCACCCAACTATTAAGCCTACGGGCTACATCACTTCGAGTTCGAGCAAACACTCACTCGACTATTAAGCCTACGGGCTACATTACTTCGAGTTCAAGAAATCCCTCACTCGACTACTAAGCCTACGGGATACACTACTTCGAGTTTGAGCAATCACTCACTCGACTATTAAGCCTACGAGCTACATCACTTCGAGTTCGAGCAAACACTTACTCGACTATTAAGCCTATGGTCTACATCATTTCAAGTTCGAGCAAATACTCACTTGACTATTAAGCCTAAGGGCTACTCTTACTTCGAGTTCGAGCAATCACTCACTCGACTATTAAGTCTACGGGCTATATTACTTCGAGTTCGAGCAATCACTCACTCGACTATTAAGTCTACGGGCTATATTACTTCGAGTTCGAGCGATCACTCGCTCGACTACTAAGCCTACGGGCTATATTACTTCGAGTTCGAGCAATCACTCACTCGACTATTAAGTCTACGGGCTATATTACTTCGAGTTCGAGCAATCACTCACTCGACTATTAAGCCTACATGCTACATCACTTAGAGTTCGAGTTAACACTCACTCGACTATTAAGCCTAAGGGCTACTTTTTACTTCAAGTTCAAACAAATGTTCGCTCGGTTATAAAGACTACAAGGTCCGACTTCGATCAAATTTTCTAAGGCCTCGAACTTATGAAAACTTTCATAAGGAATGAATGAAACAAAATCTTCACAAGGCAGAGAACAAAACAGAGACAAGTTGGGAAAGGAAAAAATCTTTACATATATATAAGAGTATTTGCAACGTAAGATCAGGACCCTACACAAAAAATCAAAATGGAAAAAACCTAAGTTTCTTGGTTATCTCCGGGGGCAGTCTCTTCTCCATTGGGCTCCTCCCCGCTCTTAGACCCACTCCCACTCCCATCATCATCATTATCGGAAGCCAAGGCTTCGGCATCGGCTTCAAGCTCTTTAGCCCTTTTTCTCTCTTCGGTAGGATCAAAACCTCGAGCATGGATCTCCTCGATAGTTTCCCTCCGAGATTGGCATTTGGCGAGTTCAACAACCTAATATTCTCGAGTTTGAGCGGTCTCGGCTGCCTTTTTTGCTTGTATTTGAGCGGCTTCAACATCAGCCCGATAGACGACCACGATTTCATCCACCTCGGCCTTTGATTTTTCGGCTTCAAATTTGGCCTTGGCAAGTTCGGAAGCCAACCTAGCCTCGAGCTCCTCTATTTTTCTTGCTTGTACCGAGCTCTTCTCCTTCATTCCTCGAAGTTGACTTTCGGCCGGTGATAATTGGGCTTGGGCAATCTCTTTTTCTGCAGCGAGGCGGTCCATGCCTTCTTTCCACCCCAAGGTCTTCGGTCTTATCGTATCGACTTCCTCACGAAGCAGCTCGATCACCTCAAGCTTCTGCTGCAGCTGTGAGATCGAAATATTAGCTACCGTTCCCGAATCGAGCCCATGAGTTTTTAAGATTATCATTACCTGCTCGGTCAGGTCGGTCTGATCTTGCTAAGCCTTGGCCAACTCGGCTCGGAGATATTTGATCTCTTCATCTTTCTGCCTATTAAGAAGTTTGGGGGTATTTCTCTCTTTCGAAAGCCCTCAGAAGTCAGCCTCACGTCGGCTCAGTTCCGTTCGAGACTTGGAAAACTCCTCTTGATGAAGACCTAAAGCCTATAAGAAAAACAAAGTTAGGCACAAAATGGAAAAATATGACATCAACAAAAGGAATCGAGACTTACCCGATTCAGGGTTCGTTGAACCTCGAAGAAAAGTCCCGACGCATCACTCGGGCTGGCAGCATCCTCGATACCAGTAAATAAATCAGGAAAGAGTTCCTCACCGTCATGGGCCCTGGCTACCTCGAGGGTCCCCAAAGCTCGGGCTTCCCGAATTGCCCCTTCGGAAAAAGCAAGGAGAGTAGGCGAGTCTCTGATTACTATTGCCCCAAGCGAGTCGCTTGGGGCGTTCTCCTCAGTTCGAAGAACTTCAAGGTCGGCCCTTTCTGATATACCCATCGATTGATGACTTCGGTGGGAGGCATCCTCGATCTCCAATGACTCGGGGACTTTGTCCGAGTCCTTCACTAATACCCCCTCAGTTCGAGATGGAGCCTCATTAACCGCCATCGACCCAGCTGCCTTTGGGGCATCGATAGTTTTCTTCACTCGGGCCACCAGTATGGACCCGTCATTTTCTTCTTCTTCTTCTTCTTCTTCTTCTTCTTATTCTTTATCTTCATCCGTTAGACGCCGAACAGATTCTTCGGTCAAAGAGATGGTGTTCTTCCTCGGCTTATGAGCCGCCCTCATCTTAAGCTTTGGATCCTCGACAGTAGAGGCCCTTTTTCTCTTGTTATCCTTCGCTGGTTTCGGAACCAGGGCCGAAGTCTCTTCCTCGCCAGACGAGGGCCTCATGACTACATCTTTGCCCATGCCTACACACAAGAAAATTGGTTAAGTATAGGAAAGACATTTTGTTCGAATCATCGGCCCTTTGATAGGTCGCGCCACGAGCGCTCGCCATACGTGAAGGTCGAAGCTAGGTCCCGTACCCAGCTCTTAAGGCTAGGAATAGCACCAGGCATCCAAGCAACCGCTAAATCACGGAAAATGATATCGGTGAGAAAGAAACAAAGGAGCAAAACAATAGGAGCTAACAGTAGAAATTATACTTACGCTTCATGTTCCACTCATCGGGAAACATCATCTTCTCGGCCGGGATTAAGTCAGAAGTCTTCACTCGAACGAACCTACCCATCCAGCCTCGATCCTTGTCCTCGTCTATACTCGAGAACAAAACTTTAGTAGCCCGGCGCTGGATTGTTATTAACCCACCACGATAGAGGCGGGGGTTGTACAATTTAATGAGGTGGTCGAGGGTGAAAGACATCCCCTCGACTTTTTTCACGAAGAAGCGGACCAGAATAACGATTCGCCAAAAAGAAGGATGGATTTGGCCTAGGGTTACTTGATATTGGCGGCAAAAATCGATGACAACAGGGTCGAGAGGGCCCAACGTGAAAGGGTAAGTATACACACTTAAAAACCCTTTCACAGGGGTAGTAATATCTTCTTCGGGAGCCGGGATTATCACTTTTGTGTCCTCCCAGTTGTAATTTTTCCTTAACTGTTTAAGATGGCCCTCGGTTATCGAGCACATATATCTCGATACTGGATCGCATCGACCGAGGACCGGTGAAGCTTTGTCAACCTTAAAATCGAAGGTAAGAACACACCCCTTGGGAACACACTCCTCAGGTCGTGGCTCCACGGGTGTTTTGTCGCCGGCGGGTCGCAAAGAAGAAGATTTTTCTTTATGAGGAACGATTTTTGATGTTTTCGCCATTAGGATCTGAAGATTGAAGATGGAGGAAGATGACAAGATTTGGTGTTCTAAAAGAGGGATTTTGCAGTGAAAATCACAAATTTACAGATGAAGAACTCAGAAGATGCGAAAGGGAACTTAGAGGATTTGGAGATGTAAAAGTACAAAATGGTAAAAAGAGGGGCTATTTATAGGGTTGGCAATAACAGTTCAGTGTCGACAATGGCCGACCATCGTCTGACACATATTTAATGCCTTGGTAAACTAAACCGACGGGACAACTATCACGTATGTCATAGTCGGGCTCGATGAAAACGTCAGTTTGTATCAAGTCATACCGCTTGAAAATCATGTTATTTCTCGCCACATTATTCCCGAGAAACGAGAGGACTATCTGTATATGGTCAAAATCGATTTTCTACCTTCGAACGATTAGTCAAGATTAGAACGTAATAGACCAAAGGCCGTCGTCATAATATCGATATGAGATCCGAAGCCAGGTTACCAAGATCAAGTTTCGGGGACCAATTAAATACCGAGCTCGAAGTCAATACCGAGCTCGATTCCAAATCGAACTATGATGTGAGGCGGTGTTATCGAGCTTAAGAGCCTCAGAAAAGAACCGTTACAACCGGGCCAAAGTCAATACCGGGCCCCGAGTCAATATCGAGCTCTAAACCTGGAAATCGACCAATACCAAGTCCGATCAAGTTCGAGCCAAGAGACAAGAGCCATTACAGCCGCACTAAGGGAGAGAATCTCGGCAGGAATTAGGAAAAAGCTAATCTATCATGGGATCCCACTATGTATTTTTAATTATATCTAAAGTAGGATCCCTCCACTATAAGAGGGATAGTTATTATTTCTGATGGAGTGAAAATTGAAGGCATTCTTATACTTTTATATTATTCATAGAGAAAACATATTGATATTGATATAGAGATTATCTTTTTTGGGTTTAGTACATTGATTCATCTTGCTTGTTCATAAACATCTTCCACTCAGTTTTGTTTGTATTTCGTTCCTTATACAGTCAATACTCAATATATTGCTACTTACTTTTCTGATGTGTGCCAAGTTATACCACGTACCCTTAGAACTACGTATAAATTCAACTCTATCCATTTTTCGGGTAAACACTTGTGTTCTTCAAATTAAGTCTCAAATCTCATCAAATGATAGATAAAACAACTTGATAAACGAGTCTTTAATGTGCTGCTTAGTACAAATTCAGTCATACTGCCATGAAGATCTAAATCGTACATTCATGAAGAATTAAATTTATGAAAAATTAACCCAAATAACCGCTCATCCAACCACTTAACCTAATAATAGCCTGTGGAGGTATAATAGATGCATAATTTATGCATTATATATATTATGCATTATATATATATATATATATATATATCTTTATGTATAATTAATGAATAATCTATATATATGACAAAAAAAAATAACAATAAATATGGTTAGGTATTTGTGTAAAGATCTCATTTATGAGCAATCAAGAGGAAGTCCTGACATGTACTATTAGACTTAATACTGGTGAGAATTTGATTATATTTATAGTTTATGCAAAGACAACGACTGCTTTAAGAGAACTACTTTGTGAAAATCTCATAACACTGGCAGTAACTAGGTGTGAACAAAGAAAATCAATAAATCGTACCAAATCGATAATCCGAGCCAAACCAAAAAAAAAAAACTCGATTGTGGTTTGGTATTGAAAAAAAAACCCGACCATAATTGGTTTGGCTTGGTTTTAACTAAAAAGTCAAACCGAAACCAAACCAACCCGATAGTACATTTATACAATTTTTAAAAATATTTTATACATATAAAAATTTACTGTAATGTAATTTATAAATATTTCTTAAACTTTTTCATAGTTTTTATCCTTTAACGTATTATTTTAAATTTGGAATTAACATTCTTGAATGGTAAATAAATTTTATAGTCCATAAATGTAATAACTCAAACAAATTTCAAATCAATACTAATGCTAATAAAAGATATTCAATTCAGCACTAGGAATGCTGCCAATATTGGATATCTATTTTTTAGTTTTAGATTGGTTTATAATGAAAATACATACTTAGTTTATCCTTTTCTTTAGTGGTTAGTTATGTAATTAATAGTACTTATTAGCTATACTTAAATGACCTATATAGTATTTTTAGATTATGTTAATTTTTATTATGGCTTATTACTTAGTAATATTTGGTTTATGCAATTTTATTATCTTTGTTATTGAATATTTTAGTATAATGTTATGACTTATCTCATATTATTGTGTTATTTTCTTGGAAAATATATTATATAGTTGTATCTTACTAGGACTAAAGAAATATTTAGAGCACAAGTTACATATTTTGTGTTATGAAGACTTTACCGGAAAGAAAATATGAAAACCCGAAAAAAAATCGAAAAACTAGAGATTGAAAAACCCGACTTTGTTGGTTTGATTTGGTTTATAAATTTAAAAATCCGACACCATTGTGTTTGATTTGGTAATTGAAAAATCCGAACCAACCCGACCTATGTACACCCCTGGCAGGAACCTCTTCCGCTTGGTGTGTGACATGCGATTTCAACTGTGTCACTGGAGCACAAGAAAAAGGAGAAGCACTTCCTTTCATCGATTGTATTATGGACGGTGACCTTATTGACTTGGGTTTCCTAGCTCAAAATTTACTTAGATTTGAAAGAAATTGGATAGAGTCCTGGTTAATCATCACTGGACGAATGTTTACCCGTAAAAACGGTACAGTGAAGTTTGTTACGTGGTTTATAAATAAGCGAACTGATTTGATCCAAAAATGATAAGAAATAAGATTAAAGATGATATTTAGCAATCGAAATTGAAAGAGATGACAAGCCTGGCTCCGAGCGCAATGCCTCCAAGGGCAAAAGTGAGAGCAATGATAAAGAACAAGTAAAGTTGTTTAATTGAGAGCAAAAGTAAAATACAACATATGTTTGCCAAGAATTTTCATGTCTTACAATGGCTATTGAGCCTGCTATTTATAGCTATAACTAGAGAAACAAGATCCTAGGATCAGGCTTATGTTAAATGATAAAAAAGTGTCATTGATGAATATGTAACGACAACCATGAATGCAAATATTCTTTGCAACGATTGCTCATTTAATGTTAGAGAATATTCTCTTATTGAATGCTATCCGATGACAAATACTCGATCTGCTCCCGTGTAATGACCCGATCAGTCGTTTTGAGTAAATGCGCCATGTTACCCCTTTTATTGCTTCACACACGTGTGTTTATGATTTTATGATTTGCAGGATTGGTTAGTTTCGTTCCGGGAAGATTTCAGGTTGATTTGGACCCTTGATTCTTGACTTAGAAGTTTAAATTAGAAAATATTGACAAAACTTTGATTTTGGTAAAAATGGCCCCGAAACTATGTTTTTATGGCCCCGATAGCTTCGTATCGTGATTTCGGACTTTGATGTATGGCCGGAATTGATTCTGGAAGCCCGTAGGTTGATTTATGTTGATATATCAAAATTTGGAAATTTGAAGTTGAAAAGTTTGATTGAGGTTGACTTTTAGCTATCGAGCTCGGAAGTTGATTTTGGGACTTGGAATAGGTCCGCTATGGTATTTAGAACTTGTCTGCAAAATTTGGTGTCGCTTGGAGTTGATTTGATAAGGTTCAGATGGTTAGTTGTAATTCTAGAAGTTCTTAAAACTTTCTTTAAAATTCATGCGTTATAGAGTTTAATTCGTAGTTTTAGATGTTATTTTTGTGTATTGATTGCGCAAGCGAGTTCATATGATATTTTTTGACTTATGTGGATGTTTGGTTTCGAGCCTCGAGGGCTCGGATGAGTTTCAGACATGTTCCAGAGTGTTTTAAATAGAAGTTGGCAAGAATCTGGTGTCTGGTGCTCTGGTGTCGCAAATGCAAACACCATGCTCGCATTTACGAAGGTGGCAGAGGAGGGGTAGTTGTCGCAAATGTGACCTACCCTTTGCATTTGCGAAGTCCACAGGAATATACCACATCTCGCATTTGGGAACAATTGTTCGCTTTTGCGATGGCCCTCCAGTTCGCAATTGCGAAGCTTTCATTGCAATTACGATGTTGACTTAAATTGTCAGGGTTCGTAAATGTGAGCCCTGGTCCGCAATTGCATGGGTTTGCAAATGCGAATCCTGTGTCGCAAATGCAACATCTACAGCTGGTTAAAGGGTTGGGACACGGGATTTTTGAACTCATTTTCTCATTTTTGAACCCTAGACTCGGTAGGAGGCGATTTGGAGAAGGGATTTTCACCTACAAACCGTGGGCAAGTGATTCTAATCCATTTCTAATCATATTCCGTCAACATATCTTAGATTTTAACATCAAAATCATGTGAATCAAAGTGAAAATTTGTAAAACTTTGGCAAGCTTTTTAAAAATAAGAAATTGAGTTTTGAGAGTCGATTTGGACTCGAATTTTGAAACTAATCATATATATGAACTTATGGGGTCATGGGTAGACGGAATCTACCATTGGACCCAGGTTTTTACCATGCGAGCCCCGAACTGACTTTTGTTGACTTTTTGAGAAAAGTGTAAAGATCTTAATTTTATCTATTGCAATTGAATTCCCTAGCATTGTTTGATGATATTAAGTCGATTTTGGTTAAAATTGAGCTTCGTGGAGGCGAATTTTAAGGAAAAAACTATTTACGAGTGTTGAATTGGCCTAGTTGAGGTAAGTGTCTTGTTTAACTTCGTGTGGGGGAACTACCTCTTAGGATTGTTATTGTTTGATTTAATTGTGCTAAGTGAAATACGTGTACGCAAGGTGACGAGTAGGTACACGGGTTGTACGTGACATTTAACCGGTATAGGCTACTTAGACTATTTTCACGCTTTAATTGAATGCCATATCATGTTCTAATTCTCTTAGTCAATCTATTCTTACTTGTGTTAGTCTATCCTTACATGCTTTAAATGATTTCGTTAATACTTGATCTACCTCCTAATTGGTAATTTGCTCCCGTGCTTTAGTTGAATTGTTGTCTCTTATAGTGTTACATGTTATCTCGTCATTGTTGATTGTAATTATTTGAAGTCATTATACATGTTATCTCTTTTATTTTTGATTATTATTAATTGAAGTTATTGTTCATGTTACCTCTTTCATTGTTGATTACCGTTAATTGAATTTATTATTCATGTTATCTCTTTCGTTGTTAGGGGAACTACGTGAAGCCATGCGGCGTCATAAGGTGGGCTAAAGTGCATATAGCTATTTCGAAAAAACTGTTTTCAAAACCTATTTCAAATGTAAGGCTCACACGACGGTATAAGGAAAGATTGTGATTGAAATTGAGAAATGTGAATACGAGGCGGTACTTCGGTTATAATTTTTGATTATACGAGGCGGTACTTCGGGTTTGATTTCATTATACACGAGGAAGTACCTTATTGTGATTCTTGCTATTATTCATGTTTCAAAGAGTTTTGGTGGGAATACTTCTTGTTGTTTCCTTTTTTATTTTTCTAGCAGTTTTTGTCCGTACATAATCACTGTAGCCCCTTTAGTTGCTTCTTTTATGCTATTTCCATTGTTAATTTTCGGTACTAGTTCATGCTATTATCTTATTTTGTATCAGTTATGCCTTCACTTTTCATTACATATCCACATTACATTTTCATACTGCTTATATATATCCTAGTAAGTATCTTGGTCTGGCCTCGTCACTACTCTATTGAGGTTAGGCTTGATATTTACTGGGTACCGTTGTGGTGTCCGATTAAGTGATTTGTCCAGACATATACCTGCCTTAGTTTCTACAGTTAGAGAGCGAGTTCGTCGATTTATCGAGGCGCTCAACTATGGTATTAGATTCAACATGGCTAGAGAATCGGAGACAAATACTCCATATCAGCAGGTGGTTGAAATTGCACGGAGGTTGGAGGGTATGCGAGGCCGTGAGAGAGATGATAGGGAGGCCAAGAGGCCTCGTGGTACAGGAGGATTTAGTGGTGTTCACATTGTAGATACAGCCCGTCATGGTAGAGGCTATGTGAGCCATCCAGTTCATTCAACACTTCCAGCTTCTAGTGGTGCTCCGGTTGTTCTGAGGTCTCAGGTTGTACACTTTGCTCAGCCACTTTCTAGTGCACCTCCTGCACGGGGTTCCTTCAACGGTCAGTCCAGTCGACCAGGCCCGAGCCAGTCCCAACAGCCACACCTACTGAGAGCTTGATTTAAGTGTGCTGATATCGGAAACATGGTTAGAGACTATCGTAGACTCAGGAGAGGTGCGCCTCCACATGCCAGTCAGGCTCCGCGGATTCAGTCGGGTCCACAGACTTCTCAGGCCATGATTGCTGCCCCAGTTGCCGCTCCACCCACACAGCCAGCTAGGGGTGGGGGAAAGGCGGGTAGAAGTCGCCCTAGAAGGGGAGGCCGGTCCAGATTCTATGCTTTTCCGAGTAGGACAGAGGCAGTTGCTTCAGACAAAATCATTACAGGTATGGTTCCGGTTTGCCATAGATATGCATCAGTCTTATTTGATCTGGGATCCACATATTCATATGTACAATCGTACTTTGCTCTGTATTTGGATATATCTCGTGATTCTTTGAGTTTTCTTGTTTATGTGTCCACGCCTGTGGGAGATTCTATTGTTGTGGACCGCGTGTATCGGTCTTGTTTAGTTGTTATTGGTGGTTTTGAGATCAGAGTTGATATATTGTTACTTAGTTTGGTAGACTTTGATGTTATCTTGGGCATGGATTGGTTGTCGCCCTATCATGCTATTCTAGATTGTCATGCCAAGACTGTGACGTTGGCCATGCTAGGTCTGCCATGGTTAGAGTGGAGGGGTGCATAAGATTATGTTCCTAGTAGAGTTGTATCATTTCTAAAGGCTCGGCGGATGGTTGAAAGGGGGTGTGATGCTTATCTAGACTTTGTGAGGGATGTCAGTGCTAATACTCCCACTGTTGAGTCATTTCCGGTAGTGAGAGACTTTCCAGATTTATTTCCAGTGGATCTTCTGGGCATGCCGCCCAACAGGGATATCGATTTTGGTATTGACTTGTTGCTGGGTACTAAGCCCATTTCTATTCCACCATATCGTATGGCCCCAGCGGAGCTGAAGGAGTTAAAGGAGCAGTTGCAAGAGTTGCTTGATAAGGGTTTCATTCGGCCTAGTGTGTCCCCGTGGGGTGCTTCGATCCTGTTTGTGAAGAAAAAAGATGGTTCTATGCGCATGTATATTGATTATCGGCAGTTGAACAAGGTTACAATGAATAGAAAGTATCTATTTCCACATATTGATGACTTATTTGATAAGCTACAAGGTGACAGAGTGTTCTCAAAGATTGATTTGTGGTCAGGTTATCATCAGCTGAAGATTTGGGATCTCGATATTCCGAAGACTGCCTTTAGGATTCGCTATGGTCACTATGAGTTCTCGTGATGTCATTTAGGCTGACCGACGCCCCAGTAATGCACATGATGGATAGTGTGTTCCAGCCTTATCTTGATTCATTCATCATTGTATTTATTGACGACATCCTGGTGTACTCCCGTAGTCGTGAAGATTATGTGCAGTACTTGAGGATCGTGCTCCACATTTTAAGAGAAAAGAAGTAATATGCAAAATTGTCAAAGTGTTAATTTTGGCTTGATTCAATTGCGTTTTTGGGTCATGTGGTGTCGAGTGAGGGGATCAAAGTAGATCCGAAGAAGATTGGGGTAGTGCAGAATTGGCCCAGGCCGTCTCCAACCACTAAGATTCATAGTTTTCTTGGTTTGGCTGGGTATTATCGTCGTTTCGTAGAGGGCTTCTCATCTATTGTTGCACCTATGACTGGATTGACCCAGACATATGCTCCTTTCAGATGGTCCGAGGAGTGTGAGGCGAGCTTTCAAAAGCTCAAGACTACTTTGACTACAGCCCCAGTGTTGGTGTTGCCTACGGGCTCGGGGTCTTATACTGTGTATTGTGATGCGTCACGTGTTGTCCTTGAAGCGGTGTTGATGTAAGACGACAAGGTGATTGCCTACGCATCTCAATAGCTAAAGACCCATGGGAAGAATTATCCAGCCCACGACTTGGAGTTGGCCACCATTGTTCATGCATTGAAGATCTGGCGGCATTATTTGTACGATGTTCTTTATGAGGTCTGTACTGAACACTGGAGTCTACAACATTTGTTCAAACAGAAAGATCTTAACTTGCATCAGCGGATGTGGTTAGAGTTACTTAAGGACTATGATATCACCATTCTATATCATCTTGGGAAGCCCAATGTAGTGGTCGATGCCTTGAGCCGAAAGGCAGAGAGTTTGGGTAGTTTAGCATATCTACCGTCAGTAGAGAGGCCATTAGCGTTGGATGTTCAGGCCTTAGCCAACCCGTTTGTTAGATTGGATGTGTCAGAACCCAGTCAAGTTCTTGCCTTCATGGTTTCTCGGTCTTCTCTATATGACCGTATCAGAGGGCGTCAGTATGATGACCCCTACTTGCTTGTCCTAAAGGACATGGTTCAGCACGGTGATGCCAAGGAGTTTATTATCGGAGATGACGGTGTGTTGCAGATGCAGGGACGGTTATGTGTGCCCAATGTGGATGGGTTGCGTGAGTTGATTCTTCAGGAGGCCTACAGTTCGCGGTACTCAATTCATCTGGGTGCTGCTAAGATGTATCAAAACTTGAGGTAGCACTATTGGTGGAGAAGGATGAAGAAAGACATAGTGGAGTATGTAGATCGGTGCCTAAATTATCAGTAGGTGAAGTATGAGCATCAACGACCGAGTGGTTTGCTTCAGCGACTTGAGATTCCCGAGTGGAAATGTGAGTGTGTCACCATGGACTTCGTTGTTGGGCTCCCATGGACTCAGAAGAAATTTGACGCGATATGGGTGATTGTGTACATGTTGACCAAGTCGGCTCATTTCATTCTAGTAGTAACTACCTATTCTTTAGAGTAGCTAGCTCAGGTTTATTTCTACGAGATTGTCCGACTTCATGGCATACCGGTATCCATCATCTTTGATCGGGGTACGCAGTTCTCATCGTATTTCTGGAAAGCTGTACAACATGCGCTAGGCACACGGGTTGAGTTGAGTATAATATTTCACCCTCAGACAGACACACAGTCTGAGCGCACTATTCAGATATTAGAGGATATGCTTCACGCCTGTGTTATGGATTTCGGGGGTGCTTTGGATCAAATCTTGTCACTTGCAAAGTTTGCGTACAACAATAGCTACTCATCGAGTATTCAGATGGCCCCGTATGAGGCTCTTTATGGGAGACAGTGTCGTTCTCTAGTTAGGTGGTTTGAGTCGGGAGAGACTAAGTTATTAGGCACAGATCTGGTTCGAGATGCTTTGGAGAAGGTTAAGATGATCTAGGATCGGCTTCGTACAGCCCAATCTAGACAGAAGAATTATATGGATCGGAAGGTTCGCGATGTTGCATTCATAGTTGGAGAGTGACTCTTGCTCTGTGTTTCACCCATGAAGGGTGTGATGAGGTTTGGGCCTTTTGAGATCTTTGAGAGGATTGGAGAGGTGGTCTACAAGCTTGCCTTTCCACCTAGTTTATCTGCGGGTCATTCGATGTTCCATGTCTCTATGCTCCGGAAGAATTATGGCGATCCGTCTCATGTTCTAGACTTCAGAACAGTACGATTGGACGAGAATTTGACTTTTATTGAAGAGCATGTGGCTATTTTGGACCTACTGGTCCAGAAGTTGAGATCAAAGGATATTGCTTCAGTAAAGGTTCAATGGAAGGGTCATCCGGTCGAGGAGGCGACCTGGGATACCAAGCATGACATGCAGAGTCATTATCCTCATCTATTCGCCATTTCAGGTACGTCCTTATGCACATTCGAGAACGAATATTTATTTTTAGAGGGGGAGAATGCAACGATATGATTGGTCATTTTGTGTAATTGTTCCCCATTACCCCTTTTATTGCTTCACACACGTGTGTTTATGATTTTATGACTTGCGGGATTGGTTAGTTTCATTCCGAGAAGCTTTCGGGTTGATTTGGACCCTTGATTCTTGACTTAGAAGTTTAAATTAGAAAATATTAACCAAACTTTGACTTTTGTGAAACTGACCCCGTAACTATATTTTTATGGATCCGATAGCTTCATATCATGATTTCAGACTTGGACGTATGCTCAAAATTGATTTTGGAAGTCCGTAAGTTGATATATGTTGATTTATCAAAATTTGGCAATTTGAAATTGAAAAGTTTGACCGTAGGTTGACTTTTAGTTATCGAGCTCAGAATTTGATTTTGGGACTTGGAATAGTTCTGTTAAGGTATTTAGAACTTGTCTCCAAACTTTGGTGTCGTTTGGTGTTGATTTGATGGGATTTAGACGTTTAGTTGTAATTATAGAAGTTCTTAAAAATTTCTTTGAAATATATGCGTTTTAGAGTTCCATTCGTAGTTTTAGATGTTATTTTGGTGTTTTGACTGCGCGAGCGAGTTTGTATGATGTTTTAGACTTCTGTGGATGTTTGGTTTGGAGCCCCGAGTGCTCGGATGAGTTTCGAACATGTTCCAGAGTATTTTGGATAGAAGTTGGCTAGAATCTGGTGTCTGGTGCTCTAGTGTCACAAATGCGAACACCAGGCTTGTATTTACGACGATGACAGAGGAGGGGCAGTTGTTGCAAATGTGACCTACCCTTCGCATTTGCAAAGTCCACATGATTATAGCACAGTTTGCATCTGCGAACAATTATTCGCTTTTGCGATGGCCCTCCAGTTTGCAATTGCGATGTGGACTTGAGCTGTCAGGGTTTGTAAATACGAGCCCTAGTCCGCAATTGCGAGGGTTCACAAATGTGAACATTGTTGATCTCGTCCAATTTCACTCTTTTATTTGAGAATATGAAAATGGTCGATGCAATAGTAATACCCAACAAGGCGTCGGGGTCGAGTTTCCACATGGAGCTATGAATGGGTTTTAGGGATATATATTATAGTGTATGAGCTTGAATTATCTCAAATTGCACTTTCACAAACTTGGGTTGTTTCTAGGTCTAATTTAAACTAAGCTTACAAACTAAGAATTTAAACTAGGAAAGTGTTTTTGGTTGTTTTTCAAATGATATAAAAGTCCTAGGGCTATGACCTTCACCTAGGTGTTCGCCTAATGGATTGTAAACTTTAAAGCTTGTTTTATTGGTCGGGGTGTATTATAGGTATCAATACCCAAGTACCCACTCAATACCTCTCAGTGAGAGAGTGATTTGGCTCAATTTGGTTTTCTCAAGTCCAAATGGGTATTGAAAAACATAGTTGATGATAAGCTCAAGTCGGGTTTTACTATCTCTAGGTTCAACCCTTTAATTGGGCTTATCAATCTCTCGTTTGACCCAATTTCTTGCTAACCAAGTTTTTCTAGACTAAGTCTCTCTTTCTCAAGTAGAGACCAAGTCAAATAGACTCAGAGAAAATTCGACGCAGTTTGGGTCATTGTGGACAGGTTGACCAAGTAAGCACATTTCATTCCAGAGGCAGTTACCTATTCTTCAGAGCGGTTAGCTGAAATTTACATTCGTGAGATTGTCCGCCTTCACGATGTGTCCGTGTCTATCATTTCTGATCGAGGTACATAGTTCACTTCGCACTTTTGGAGGGCTGTACAGCGTGAGTTAGGCACATAGGTTGAGTTGAGTACATCATTTCATCCACAGATAGACGGAAAGTCAGAGCACACTATTCAGATATTGGAATATATACTGCGCGCTTGTGTTATAGACTTTGGAGGTTCTTGGTATCGGTTCTTGCCACTTGTGAAGTTTGCCTATAATAATAGCTACTAGTCGAGCATTCAGATGGCTCCGTATGAAGCATTGTACGGGAGGCAATGTCATTCCCTAGTTGGCTGGTTTGAACCGGGAGAGGCTTGGTTGTTGGGTACCGATTTGGTACAGGATGCCTTGGATAAGGTCAAGGTTATTGATGATCGACTTTGCACAGCTCAGTCTAGGCAAAAGAGTTATGCCGACCGTAAAGTTTGTGATATTACATTCATGGTTGGAGAAAGAGTATTGCTCCGGGTTTCACCTATGAAAGGTGTAATGAGGTTTGGAAAGAAGGGCAAGTTGAGCCCTAGGTATATAGGACCCTTCGAAATTCTTGAAAGGGTGGGCGAAGTAGCCTACAGGCTTGCAATACCACCTAGTTTATCAGTGGTTCATCCGGTGTTCCATGTGTCTATGCTCCGGGTATATCATGGTGATCCGTCCCCTGTGTTAGATTTTAGCTCAGTCCAATTGGACAAGGATTTGACTTACGAAGAGGAACCAGTTGCTATTCTAACCCGGCAGGTCCGACAGTTGAGGTCTAAGAGTTATCCTTCAGTTCGGGTGCAATGGAGAGGTCAATCGATTGAGACAGCTACCTGGGAGTCCGAGTCGGACATGCGGAGTAAATATCCACACCTTTTTACCAGCTCAGGTACTTTTCTAATTTCGTCCGAGGACGAACGTTTGTTTTAGAGGTGGAGAATATGATGACCCAAACAGTCATCTTTAAATTTAATAATTAATTTTGTATTCTAAGACCTCGAAAAGAACTATTTATCATTCCTCGATTTACGTGTGCAGTCTGTATAATTTTCCGGAAAGTTGTTATGTGAAAAATAGATTAAAATGTGAAATAGAGCTTTCAAACTCAATTGGGCTGACTTTGGTCAACATTTTGAGCAAACGGACTCAGATCAGCGTTTTGACAGTTCCGGTAGGTCCGTATCGTGATTTAGGACATGGGCGTATGCCCGAAATGTAATTTGGAGGTCCCTAGCTTGAATTATCGCAGTTGACGAAAACTAGAAGCCTTTTAAAGATTACAAAGTTTGACCACAAATTTGACTTTTATTGATATCGGGGTCGGATTCGAGTTCTGAAAATTTTCATAGGTACGTTATGTCATTTATGACTTGTGTGCAAAATTTGAGGTCAATCGGACTTGATTTGATGGGTTCCGCGTGGTTTGTAGAAATCAAAAGTTTCAAAGTTCATTGGGATTGAATCTATGTGCGATTCGTGTTTTTTGTGTTGTTTGATATAATTTGAGGTTTCGACTAAGTTTGTATGATGTTTTAGAACTTGGTTGTGTATTTGGTTGAGGTCCCGTGTTTGCGAAGAGGAACTGGAGGCAGGCAAAATTTACTCTTTGTGTTCGCGAAGAGGGAACCGCGTTCGCGAAGGGGTTGAGGGCAGTGTTCATCGCGGAACGTGTGGGAGCGTTCACGTTCGCGTAGAAGGGCGACGTCTGGCCGGGCACCAGGCGATAAGGCTTCGCATTCGCATAGGGGAGACCGCATTCGCGAAGGCCAAGTTTGGAAAGGCATCGCGTTCGCGAGACTGACCTCGCGTTCGCGAAGAAGAAATCTGGGACAGCACAAAAATGTACTTCGCAAACGCGAGGGTGCTATCGCGAACGCGAAGAAGAAATTCCTGGATAGCAGAACTTAAGTTCTGGAAACGGGATTTCGTCCCATTTTTCATTATTCAAGATTTAGAGCTCGGGTAAGGCGAGTTTTTGGCGATTTTCACCGGAAAACATTGGGTTAAGTGTTCCTTATCCTATATTGATTATATTTCATGATTCTATACTAATTTACACCATGAATCCGTGAATTTATGGAAGAAAAATCAGATTTTTATAAAATCTTCCAAAAATATAAAATGAAGATTTGAAAGCCAATCCGATGTCGGAATTAGAAAATTTTTATATGGTTGAACTCGTATCGGAACGGGCGTTCGGATTTTGTGATTTTTTTAGGGATTTGAGATGTGGGTCCCACTGTTGATTTTTAAAAATAAATTTTGGATTTAATTCGGAAAATTAGTAAATTTATATGGAAATAATTTCTACGATTTGTATTGAGTATATTTAATTATTTATGACTAGATTTTAGGATTCCGGACATAAATTCGCGAGGCAAAGGTTTATTGGATTCTTGAATTTGGTTGCAAAGCGAGATAAGTGTCGCGGTTAACCTTGACTTGAGAGAATAGAACCTTTGAATTATTTACTACATGAATTTCATGTGTAACGATGTATAGGCAAGGTGACGAGTGCCTATACTTTGTCAAATTAATTGGTTTCTTAATTATTTAAAATATCTTAAATTGTTTAAGACACAAATTAATTGTTATAACAATTGATTCTCTCTTAATTCTTGTCAAATATTAATTCTTGAATTCCTGCAATAATTGTTACATGCTTATTTGATTTATGTGTCTTAATTGCTACTTGACATTTAGCATATTAAATGTTAAACTACCTATTGTCTCTTTGATTTCCATAATTAATTGCTACTTGTCATTACTGTTTCATAAATAAATTATAATTATTGTATGTCTTGACGCTTAACAGTTTCTCATTGAACGTGGTATTTATTGGAGTATTTTTATTATATTTAAGAGTTGTTAAAATATATTGGGGGATCGAGGTACACGCCGCAACGGAAATAAAAATAAAAATATTGGGGGATCGGGTTGCACGCTGCAATGGAAACAAGTTGAGGAATTGTGATTGTGACTGCTGAATTGACTTCAATTATTGATATTATTTATTGGTCTTACTACTATTCTCGCTATTATTATTATTATTATTATTATTATTATTATTATTATTATTATTATTATTATTATTATTATTATTATTATTGTGTACATGTTAATGTAAGCGACCTGTCTTAGCCTCATCACTACTTCGTCGAGGTTAGGCTCGGCATTTACCAGTACATGGGGTCGGTTGTACTGATACTACACTCTGCACTTCTTGTGCTGATTTCAGAGTTGGTCCCATCGACGTACTATAGACTTGCTCGGATTTCAGTTACCCAGAGGAGACTTGAGGTATAACTGCACAACGTCCACAATTTTGAAGTCCCCGTCTACTTTATTTTAGATGTGTGTTTTCTTTCAGACAGCTTTATTTTATTCAGACCCTTATTGTATTATTCTAGAAGCTCGTGCACTTGTGACTCCAGTTCTGGGATGGTATTTACACATCGCGATTAATATGGATTATTCACTATTATTTCAGACTTTATTTTCGCATTTGTTTCTTTGTTATTAATTAATTTAAAACTTTGTTAAAATGGCTAATTATATTCTAACGTTGGCTTGCCTAGCAAGTGAAATGTTAGGCGTCATCACGGTCCCAAAGGTGGGAATTTCGGGTCGTGACAGTTGGTATCCGAGCACTAGGTTACATAGGTCTCACGAGTCACAAGCAAACTTAGTAGAGTCTGAAGGATCGGTACGGAGACGTCTGTACTTATCTTCCAGAGGCTATAGCATTTAGGGATAATTCCAGTTCTTTCATTCCTTATCGTGCGACATTGATTTAGCTTGAAACATATATCTCATATTCTTTTGTATCCACACGTGTATGACATTGCGCACTCGGTATCAGTTGTGCGTTGATGGTTCGTGATGCCTCAGATGGACTATGAGGAAGCCAGAGATGCTCAAACATTGCCTCAATATGTGATTCTGACTGAAGATGTAGACGTATTGAGTGATCACCCAATGAATCATGTGGGGGGTGCAACAGACTTTTGCATCTGGTTGATTTATACGAGTTGTGAAGGTTAATATTGTGGATCATCGGACATGGTGAACTATGACTTTGTGCTGAGTGTGGGAGTCCACTATCAATGGATGGATTGTGGGGTCATGTGTTATATCAGTTTTGGCCTGAAATGTATATATGTGGCACTGAAAAGTTCCCCAATAATTTACACATGGTTAAGGCCTGAGATTTTATAGGGGATAAGGTTGGGATTTGCGGTATGTCCGCCTACTTAATAATCATATACTTCAGTACCAAAGGAGTTAGAGAAACAACTTTAAATTTACAGAAGGTCTACTCAGCGTGGATGTCATGGTTGCGGATTTTGGGGTGCTTCGGAGGAAGTACAGTAGTTGACGAGATTCTGGACTATGTGGTTCGTGCCAAGATTTGTCTATATGGAGCTCTATTTTTGTGATTGTTGTGTATAAATAAGGGTAAAGGTTACCCCAAAGAATAATCGACGAGTATGTTAAGAAATGGGTCAGCTCAACAGTATTGAGTCAGCATAACAAAAGAAGAAATTGGCCTTAGGGGAGATAATTCTCCACAGGTGTTCGTGGCAAGCCTATGAAGAGGGTAGACCAGCCAATGCAACACCGCCCACTTGGCTCAGTTCTCAGAAATGCTTTTGAAAGAGTTTTGTTTCCCGGACTCTCCGTAATGTGTGGCACATAGGGTTTGAACGGTTGCGTCATGTCACCATGACGGTGTCATAATATACCATCAGGTTCAATAAGTTAGCCCGTCATATTTATACTTTTCTTCCTACAGTCAGAGAGCGAGTCCACAGACTCATTAAAGGACTCAATTATGATCATAACATTTTGTATGACTCGGGAGCTACAGGCTGATACTTCATTTCTGCTAGTGGTATAAATTTTCAAGATATTAGAACGTGTTTGGGGTGAGGAAAAAGGAAACTAAGGAGACCAAGACGTCTTGAGGTTCTGGGGGATTCAGTGGATTCTACTCTGCGAGTATAAATCATTATGGTGGGGGCTCGGGCAGTCGGCCAGCCCAATCCGCACATCGGATTAAACAGGGTGCTCTAGTAAGTTCTTTTAATGCATCACTGATATGAGTTTCCTACAATGGTTATTCAAGTTATCTGGCATAGACTCAGTATGAGCAGCCAAACCCGCAAATGGGTTGTTATGAATGCGGTAATACTAGGCACATCATGAGAAAATTATCCCAGACTTGGGAGAGACATATTTCATCAAAGCACTCAGGCTATGTTCCTCATTGCAGTTACTACACCACCCACACGACCAGTTAGGGGTGGAGGACAGGCGGGTAGAAGGTGTCCTATAGGTGGATGCCCAGCCGTTGATATATTTGTTTTATGGTATGGCGGAGGTCGCTACATCAGATGGTGTCATTATAGGTACGACCTCGATTTAATATAAAAGAATAATTTCCTTAACATGATTCGGTTCTGAGTATCGAGATGAGTCCTCCTATTGTGATCCACTTATGAGTGAGCTTCGTAATTCTGTAATCTACTTATGTGTTTACTCATGTTGGGAAATGCTATGGAGATAACTACGCCTATCATTCCGTGTTAGTCACTAATAAGAGTTGTAAGGCTAAAGGTGGCTTTCTGTTACTCATTTCGGTAAGTTTTGATGTAAGTTTTGGATAATTAATTGCAAATTGTGAATTATATGCCCTATCGATGTGGGGTTCATTATGTGTTGTGATTTTGTGTAACCGAAATTATTTAAAAGGAGAAAATAGAAATTTTTGATTGGCACGATGTGCATATTACTTGTGATTCAAAACTGAGGACGAGATCCTCGCATTTTAATATAAATTGATATGTTTAAACCGGGCTACGAGCTGCATTGGAAGTTATATAAGGACGAGATCCTTGTGAGAAAAATTCTTGTGTTTAAGTTCTCCCTTGTGAAATTAAATTTGTACTATAACAATAATAGGGAGTCATGCCTGATAGGCTTATTTAAAAATTCTTGTATGAAATTCTCTGTGCATACTTGCCAAATTCGTGGGGTAATTATTGAGTTTTAACCTACGAGGTAGGTACCCACCCAGGTGGCGTTAAATGTGACTCGTTAATTAGGGTAAATAATTATGAGGTCTTCATGCCTCGCATCTCGTTATCAGTATTGTGAAGGTTTGAAACGAGATTTTTGTTAACGTGAAGTTAATTGACGATTCTATAATTAATTATGAATAACTATTAAGACCATATTGATCGAGAAGGGTGTCCCATTTAGATGGTTAGACGAGTGTGAGTTGAGCTTTCAGAAGCTCCAGACTGCTTTGACTACATCGCTAATGTTGGTATTACCCACAGGTTGAGGATCGTATACGGTGTATTGTGATGCATCTCGCGTTGGACTTGATACAGTATTGATGCAAGATGGCAGGGTAATTGCATATGCGTCACGGCGGTTGAAAGTTCACGAGAAGAATTATCATGTTCATGACTTAGAATTGGCAGCCATTGTTCATATACTGAAAATTTGGAGGCATTACCTTTACGGTGTCTTGTGTGAGGTAATTACTGATCATCATAGCTTACAATAGCTTTTCAAACAAAAGGATCTCAATTTGAGACAGAGAAGATGGTTGGGGCTGTTGAAGGACTATGATATCATTATTTTGTATCACCGCGGAAAGGCCAATGTGGTGGCCGATGCATTGAGTAGAAAGGTTGTGAGTATGGGCAGTCTTCCATATATTCTGGTTGGTGAGAGGCCATTAGCTGCAGATGTTCAGGCTTTGGCTAATCAGTTCGTGAGGTTAGATGTTTCAGAACCTAGTCGGGTTCTAGCTTGCATAGTCGCTCGGTCTTCTTTATATGAGCGCATCACAGAGCGACAATATGATGATCCTCATTTACTTGTCCTTAAGGATATGGTGCGGTACGATGATGCCTAACAGGTTGTTGTAGGGGAAGATGGAGTTCTGCGAATGCAGGGTCGTATTTGTGTGCCTAATGTGGATGGGCTTCGTGAATTAATTCTGGAAGAAACCCACAGTTTCAGGTATTCTATTCATCCAGGTGTCGCCAAACTGTATCAAGATTTGCGGCAACATTATTGTTGGAGGACAATGAAGAAGGATATAGTTGCATATGTAGCTCGGTGTCTGAATTGTCAGCAAGTTAAGTATGAGCATCAGAGACCTGGTGGTTTGCTTCAGAAGTTAGAAATTCCTGAGTGGAAGTGAGAGCGTATCACTATGGATTTTCTTATTGGGCTTCCGTGGACTCAGAGAAAATTCGATGCAGTTTGGGTCATTGTGAACAGGTTGACAAAGTCAGCACATTTCATTCCAGCGGCAGTTACCTATTCTTCAGAGCGGTTAGCTGAAATTTACATTCGTGAGATTGTCCTCCTTCACGGTGTGCACGTGTCTATCATTTCTGATTGAGGTACGCAGTTCACTTCTCACTTCTGGAGGGCTGTACAGTGTGAGTTAGGCACGTAGGTTGAGTTGAGTACATCATTTCATCCACAGACAGATGGACAGTTAGAGCACACTATTCAGATATTGGAAGATATACTTCGCGCTTGTGTTATATACTTTGGAGGTTCTTGGGATCAGTTCTTTCCACAAGCGGAGTTTGCCTATAATAATAGCTACCAGTTGAGCATTCAGATGGCTCCGTATGAAGCATTGTACGGGAGGCGATGTCGTTCGCCAGTTGGCTAGTTTGAATCGGAAGAGGCTCGGTTGTTGGGTACCAATTTGGTACAGGATGCCTTGGATAAGGTCAAGGTTATTCAGGATCGACTTCGCACAACTCAGTCTAGGCAAAAGAGTTATGCCGACCATAAAGTTCGTGATATTACATTCATGGTTGGAGAAAGAGTATTGCTCCGGGTTTCACCTATGAAAGGTGCAATGAGGTTTGGAAAGAAGGGCAAGTTGAGCCCTAGGTATATAGGACCCTTCGAAATTCTTGAAAGGGTGGGCGGAGTAGCCTACAGGCTTGCAATACCACCTAGTTTATCAGTGGTTCATCTGGTGTTCCATGTGTCTATGCTCCGGGTATATCATGGTGATCCGTCCCCTGTGTTAGATTTTAGCTCAGTCCAATTGGACAAGGATTTGACTTACGAAGAGGAACCAGTTGCCATTCTAACCCGGCAGGTCCGACAGTTGAGGTCTAAGAGTTATCCTTCAGTTCGGGTGCAATGGAGAGGTCAATCGATTGAGACAGCTACCTGGGAGTCTGAGTCGGACATGCGGAGTAAATAGCCATACCTTTTTACCAGCTCAGGTACTTTTCTAATTCCATCTGAGGACGAACGTTTGTTTTAGAGGTGGAGAATATGATGACCCAAACAGTCATCTTTAAATTTAATAATTAATTTTGTATTCTAAGACCTCGAAAAGCACTATTTATCATTCCTCAATTTGTGTGTGCAGTCCGTATAATTTTCCGGAAAGTTTTTATGTGAAAAATAGATTAAAATGTGAAATAGAGCTTTCAAACTCAATTGGGTTGACGTTGGTCAACATTTTGAGCAAACGGACTCAGATTAGTGTTTTGATAATTTCGGTAGGTCTGTATCGTGATTTAGGACTTGGGTGTATGCCCAAAATTTAATTTGGAGGTCCCTAGCTTGAATTATTGCAGTTGACGAAAACTAGAAGCCTAAAGGCTTAAAGATTACAAAGTTTGACCACAAATTGACTTTTATTGATATCGGGGTTGGATTCGAGTTCTGAAAATTTTCATAGGTCCGTTATGTCATTTATCACTTGTGTGCAAAATGTGAGGTCAATCGGACTTGATTTGATAGGTTCCGCGTCGTTTGTAGAAATCGAAAGTTTCAAAGCTCATTAGGCTTGAATCTATGTGTGATTCATGTTTTTTGTGTTGTTTGATAGAATTTGAGGTTTTGACTAAGTTCGTACGATGTTTTAGGACTTGGTTGTGTATTTGGTTGAAGTCCCGAGGGCCTCGGGTGAGTTTCAGATGGTTAACGGGTTGAAGTTTGGACTTGGAACTCTGCTAGAATTTTTCTAATGCACTGTCTGGTTTCCTTCTTCGTGTACGCCATAGAGGTCTCGCGTTTGCGAAGAGGAACTGGAGGCAGGCAAAATTTACTCTTCGCGTTCACGAAGATGGGACCGCATTCGCAAAGGGGTTGAGGGCAGTGTTCATCGCGAACGCGTGGGAGAATTCACGTTCGCGTAGAAGGGCAACGCCTGGCCGGGCACCAGGCGATAAAGCTTCGCGTTCGCGTATGGGGAGACCGCATTCGCGAAGGCCAAGTTTGGAAAGACATCGCGTTCGTGAGGCTGACCTCGCGTTCGCGAAGAAGAAATCTGGGACAACACAAAAATGTACTTCGCGAACGCGAAGAAGAAATCTGGGACAACACAAAAATGTACTTCGCGAACGCGAGGGTGCTATCGCGAACGCGAAGAAGAAATTCCTGGATAGCAGAACTTAAGTTCTGGAAACGGGATTTCGTCCCATTTTTCATTATTCAAGATTTCGAGCTCGGGTAAGGCGATGTTTTGGCGATTTTCACGGGAAAACATTGGGTTAAGTGTTCCTTATCCTATATTGATTATATTTCATGATTCCATACTCATTTACATCATGAATCCGTGAATTTATGAAAGAAAATTCAGATTTTTATAAAATCTTCCAAAAATATAAAATGAAGATTTGAAAGATAAATCCGATGTAGGAATTCGATAATTTTTGTATGGTTGAACTCATATCGGAACTTGTGTTCGGATTTTGTGATTTTTTGGGATTCGAGATGTGGGTCCCACTGTTGATTTTGTAAAATTAATTTTGGGTTTTAATCAGGAAAATTAGTAAATTCATATGGAATTAATTCATACAATTTGTATTGATTATATTGAATTATTTATGACTAGATTTAAGGATTTCGGACATGAATTCGTGAGGCAAAGGATTATTAGATTCTTGAATTTGGTTGCAAAGTGAGGTAAGTGTCGTGGTTAACCTTGACTTGAGGGAATAGAACCCTTGAATTATTTACTACGTGAATTTCATGTGTAACGATGTATAGGCAAGGTGACGAGTGCCTATACTTTGTCAAATTAATTGGTTGCTTAGTTATTTAAAATATCTTAAATATTTTAAGACACGAATTAATTGTTATAATAATTGTTTCTCTCATAATCCTTGTCAAATATTAATTCTTTAATTCCTGCAATAATTGTTATATGCTTATTTGATTTATGTGTCTTAATTGCTACTTGACATTTAGCATATTAAATATTAAACTGCCTATTTTTTCCCTGATTTTCACAATTAATTGCTACTTGTCATTGTTGTTTCATAAATAAATTATAATTATTGTATGCCTTGATTCTTAACAGTTTCTCATTGAACGTTGTATTTATTGGAGTATATTTATTACATTTAAGAGTTGTTAAAATATATTTAGGGATCGAGTTGCACGCCGCAACGAAAATGAAAATAAATATATTGGGGGATCAGGTTGCACGCCGCAACAGATTTATTTAAAGTTTATATTGGGAGATCGGGTTGCATGCCGCAATGGAAACAAGTTGGGGAATTGTGACTGCTGAATTGACATCAATTATTGCTATTATTTACTGGTCTTACTACTATTCCCATTATTATTATTATTATTATTACTATTATTATTATTATTATTATTATTATTATTATTATTATTATTATTATTATTATTATTATTATTATTATTGTGTACAGGTTAATGTAAGCGACCTGCCTTAGCCTCGTCACTACTTCGTCGAGGTTAGGCTAGGCACTTACCAGTACATGGGGTCGGTTGTATGGATACTACATTCTGCACTTCTTGTGCAGATTTCGGAGTTGGTCCCAGCGACGTACTATAGACTTGCTCGGATTTCAGTTACCTAGAGGAGACTTGAGGTATAACTGCACAACGTCCGCAGTTCTGAAGTTCCCGTCTACTTTATTTTAATTGTGTGTTTTCTTTCAGACAGCTTTATTTTATTCAGACCCTTATTGTATTATTCTAGAAGCCCGTGCACTTGTGACTCCCGTTCTGGGATGGTATTTAGACATTGCGATTAATATGGATTATTCACTATTATTTCAGACTTTATTTTTGCATTTGTTTCTTTGTTATTAATTAATTTAAAACTTTGTTAAAATGGCTAATTATATTCTAACGTTGGCTTGCCTAGCAAGTGATATGTTAGACGCCATCACGGTCCCGTAGGTGGGAATTTGGGGTCATGACATAAACCCATATTGATAATTAAAATGATGAAATCAATATTCAAAAAGCTCAAAATAGCAAAAACTACTAAAAAGAGTAAAAGAAACGTATACTGTTGCTGCTGATGTCAAAAATTGACCTAAAAAAGTAAAACTCTTCAATTTATACAGTGCTAAAATTTTTGGACAAAAATGCCCTTTCAGAGGTTCTGCGGCCGCACAATTCTATGTGCGGTCCGCACTTTGCTTCAGGCTGACAGGAATGGAAACATGCGGCCGCACTTCTCTCTTTCTGCGGTCCGCGCACTTCTGAGTGAGGCCGCACATTGCTCTTCTGCGGACCGCACAAATGTGACTGCGGCCGTGTAGTTGTTCTTCTGCGGCCGCATAATAATTGTGCGGTCCACACTTCTGTTGAACTTGAGATGCAAGTTCTCTAAACTTTTGCTATTGCCCAGGTTCTACAGCCACACATGTCATGTGCGGACCGCACTTTTCACTTATCTCTGAGAAGAGTCTCTTCACAATCTACGGCTGCAGATGAAAATCTGCGGTCCACACTTCTGAGCTTTTGTGCCTGCTTGTGTCCTTGAGTTCATATCACTCCTTGAGTTGGGTTTCATCTTGGGGGCTCATTTTCCACTATTCCTGCATTAAGCATATTTCATCAATTTTCGAGAACACAATTAAATGCTTTTGGACTAAAACAAAAGCAAAAGGGTGCTACTAAGTAGTCAAAATCCCCACTTATTACCTGTGTCGCAAATGCGACATCTACAGCTGGTTAAAGGGCTGAGAGATGGGATTTTTGAACTCATTCTCTCATTTTTGAACCCTAAACTCGGTATGAGGCGATTTGGAGAGGGGTTTTTCACCTACAAACCATGGGTAAGTGATTCTAATCATATTCCATCAACAAATGTTAGATTTTAACATTAAAATCATGTGAATCAAAGTGAAAATTTGTGAAACTTTGTCAAGTTTTTGAAAAAATAAGAAATTGAGTTTTGACAGTCGATTTGGACTCGGATTTTGAAACTAATCACATATATGAACTCGTGGGGTCATGGGTACACGGAATCTACCATTGGACCCAGGTTTTTACCACGCGGGCCCCAGATTGACTTTCGTTGACTTTTGAGAAAAGTGTAAAGATCTTAGCTTTATCTATTGCAATTTAATTTCCTACCATTGTTTGATGATATTAAGTCGATTTTGGTTAGATTTGAGCCGTATGGAGGCGTATTTTAAGGAAAAAGCTATTTTCGAATGTTGAATTGGCCTAGTTGAGGTAAGTGTCTTGCCTAAATTCATGTGGGGGAACTACCCATTAGAATTGTTATTGTTTGATTCAATTGTGCTAAGTGAAATCCGTGTACGCAAGGTGACGAGTGGGTACACTGGTTGTACGTGATATTTGACCGATTTAGGCTACTTAGACTATTTTCATGCTTTAATGGAATTCCATATCATGTTCTAATTCTCTTTGTCAATCTATTCTTACTTGTGTTATTCTATCCTTACATGCCTTAAATGATTTTGTTAATACTTGTTCTACCTCCTAATTGAAAATTTGTTCTCATGCTTTAGTTGAATTGTTGTCTCTTCTATTGTTACATGATATCTTGTCATTGTTGAATATCATTATTTGAAGTCATTATACATGTTGTCTCTTTTATTATTGATTATTATTAATTGAAGTTATTGTTCCTATTACCTCTTTCATTGTTGATTACCATTAATTGAAGTTATTGTTCATGTTATCTCTGTCGGTGTTAAATTCCATTATTTAAAGTCATTGCTATACGTTATCTTTTCCATTGTGAATTATTCTTAACATCGTGGTTATACATTGTCTCTCATTGTTGAATTATTGGTGATGAGGTAGTGAAAGTCGTTATCACGTTGAGGTGAAATTGTTATTGTTGAAACATCTTCCTTTTGAGCATTTTACATTGATTGATATTGTTGATATTCTTGTGGTGGAGTCGTGGGCCATTGTTGTGGAAACATTGATATTGTAGATTGTTGGCAAATTATGATATATGGGCACATGTGGTGTGAGTTATTATTGTAATGTGATATTGACGCGCATGTGGTGGTATACAGCTTGGAGTTGTTGTGCATGCGGCAGTATAAGGTGGGACTGATGTGCGTGTTGCTTGTAGGGAGACTACGTGAAGCCACGCAGGGTCATAAGGTGGGCTATAGTGCGTGTAGTTATTTCGAGAAAACTGTTTTCAAAACCTATTTCAAATGTAAGCCTCAAGCGAAAGTATAAAGAAAGATTGAGATTGAAATTGAGAAATGTGAATACGAGGTGGTACCTCGGTTGTAATTCTTGATTATACGAGGTTGTACTTCAGTTTTGATTTCATTATACACGAAGCAGTACCTCGTTGTGATTCTTGCTGTTATTCATGTTGCAAAGAGTTTTGGTGGGAATACTTCTTGTTGTTTCCTTCTTTATTGTTCTAGCAGTTGTTGTCCGTACATGATCACGGTAGCCCCTTTAGTTGCTTCTTTTATGCTATTTTCATTGTTGATTTACGGTACTAGTTCATGCTATTATCTTGTTTCGTATAAGTTATTCCTTCATTTTCCATTACATACCCGCATTACATTTTCATACTGCTTATTTATATCCTAATAGGTGTCTTGACCTGGTGTCGTCACTACTCTATTGAGGTTAAGTTTGATACTTACTGGGTACCTTTGTGGTGTACTCATACTACGCTTCTGCATATGTTTTTGTGCAGATCCCGGTACGTCTGCTCGTGTCGGTCGTTAGAGATTATTTATAGCTGCTTCTTGGGAGACTTCAAGGTATACTTGCTCCATGCCCGCAAGCCTCGGAATCACCTTCCCTTTTATTTTGTTTACTGTTGTATTTCTTTCAGACAGTTATGTAGTAGTTATACTAGATTTACTCTATAGATCTAATAATTTAGTTCCACCGATTTTTGAGGAGCGTACTGTTGAGATTATGTTTTGTATCGGAAGGTTATATCCGTATTCAACTTTGTTTTAGTAATTTGTTAAATTGTTTCTTCCAAGTTATTATTATTTTCTTGGCTTACCTAGTCATAGAGACTAGGTGCCATCACGATATCCTACGGAGAGAAATTGGGGTCGTGACATCTGGTTAACTACGCTCCCTTCAGAATTTACCCGATGTCGATTGTAATTGTTTTATTCGGTACTGACTGTTCCTACTTGCCTTTTACCTATCTTCGGTTTCACGTGTCATTATACCATTGGACCATTTATTATAAATCAATTTTACCCTATACAAATAGTCCTCCTGCTTTCCGGTGACATATCTTTGTGCTACCAGGAAGTTGGTTAAGATTCCTTTGTTGACGGAAAAGTTCTTGAACAGTCTCTAACACTTGAAAGGGCGCACGTCTTCTCTCATTTAATACTCTGAACACGTGTTGCCCCACGATTCAGAAAATAATTTCGTCGATTTTCGAGGTAATCATGACCACAATGTTTTCCGTGTATAACTTCACTTCTACTCATTATTTTACTTCTTTACTTCTAAAATTTTTGTAAGTCTTTTTTTTTCTCTGCTCTCACTCTGCATCTTCTTTTTCATTTTCACGTTGCAATAAAAAACCTAACTTCAATATTCTTTCCCATACGCCAACTTTCTTGCTTCTGAAGGCCTGCAGATATTGATCCTGGATAAGCAAGAATTCGCTGCCGAGCGGGATCAACTGTTAGCCTAAAGGAACTAACGTGTTGAACGCCTCCCTGTGTTGGAGGCAAAAGCTACTAAGGCGGGCAAGCTTAAAGCCCGATTGCAGCAAAGTGAACAAGAAAAGATGGCCCCCAACTCATAAGCCACTCAATTACGCGAACAACTTCAAGAGGCTAAGGCTACGTGGGCCGAGTTCCACGATGTTGTGCTTGCTGCTGCCGAGCGCGAGTCTGCTTTCGAGGAAAAAATAAATAATTTGAAGGCAGACTTAAGCTCTAAAACCGAGAAAGCCAATGATGTCGAGGAGAAGAGGGCCCAAATGGAGGAGAGGCTAAAGAGGTCGATGGACCTAAACCGGCTTCATTCAGCTACGAATGTTGAGCTCGATGCTTGCCTTAGTGCCCTGAGATCTGAGAGGGACAACCTCCAGGCCAAAATTGAAAAACTTCAACCAAAGCTCTAGGACCAAGAAGATTCCCTCGTATTTGAGAAGACTTATGCAATATATCATATGAGGAGGAAAACCTTGGAAGAGGCTAAAGTGGGCATCACTAATATAGATGATTGTATTGCCAGGCCCGAGAACTGGAGTAGTATGCTCGTGAATGCCTAGGACCTTATATCACTGCTCCCGAGAAACCCTTCATGAATGTAGCTCGTGCCTCACGTTCGCGAAGCACAAAACGTCATTGCCCAAAGAATAATCTTCGTGTTCGTGGAACCTATCTCGCGAACACAATACACAAGGATGCCAACCCTCCGCGAATGCAACATTGACTTCACGAATGCGAAGGCAACTCCACCAGCTCCTAGTTTCCTAACACGAACGCGACAACCTTATCGCAAACGCAAAGAGGAAAAGTGCCCAGCCCAACAAGCACCCTTCGCAAACGTGGTCCCTCACCCGCGAACGCGAAGAAAAAATCTCTTCCAGTCCATTCCTTATTTGCAAACACGATGATTCCCCACGAACGCGATTCACAACTGACACCAGCAAAAACCAGAAATGCATACACGAGAGAAATGGTCTGAAATCATCCAGAAACTCACATGAGCCCTTTGGGACCCCATCTGAACATACCAACAAGTTTCAAAACATAGAACGGACCTACTCGAGGCCTCAAATCACACATAACAATATCAAAACCACAAATTGTACATCAATTCAAACTTAATGAACCATTTCAAAATTCTAAATTCTAAACTTACGCCAAACACGTCTAAACAACTCGGAATGACCCCAAATTTTGCACACAAGTCATAATTCACCATACAAACCTATTCCAAGGCTCAAAATCCCAAACGGGCATTAATAACCACAAAGTCAACTATGGGTCAAACCTATCAACTCTCCAAACCTTCAAACTTCTAACTTTCGGCAATTAGCCTCAAAATCATCTAGGAACACCGGAATTCAAATTTGAGGATACACCCAAGTCCATAATCACCATCCGAACCCAACAAAACCATCAAAACTCCAATCTGAGGTCAAATATAAAAAAAGCAAATTTGGTCAACTCTTCCAACTTAAAGCTTCTAAATTGAGGTTCATTCTTTCAAATCAATCCTAAACCAATCAAAAACCCAAACCGACCATAAATGCAAGTCATAATACATCATATGAATCTTTTCAAGACCTCAAACTACTAAACAGAATACTAATGCTCAAAACGAACGGTCGGGTCATTATAAAAAATCAACCCTAGGTACGCATCCCGGAACCCGACAAAAATTAGAAATTCCGAACACTCATTCCAATAAGAGTTCAAATATATGTGTTTCATCCAAATTCGACCTCAAATCGAACCCCAAATCACCCATTTTCACTCTGCAAAAACCATGCCCCCCCCCCCCCC